>CATNEM010000275.1:92500-121270 GCA_950096795.1 Macrostomum cliftonense | reverse complement strand
ATAGATAGGCAGATAGATAGATAGATAGATAGATACATGGATAGATAGATAGATAGATAGATAGATCGATCGATAGATAGATAAATAAATAGATAGATAGACAGACAGACAGACAGACAGACAGACAGATAGATAGACAGACAGATAGATAGATAGACAGACAGATAGATAAAGATAGACAGATAGACAGAAGCCTCGGAGTTGGCGCCATCTCCTCGTTTCCGTAGATTATTTTAATTTAGTCCACGGCCCGCGAGCCTCGATGCAATCTAAATTTAGCGTGAGTTATTCTCCGCTTCCTCAGAACTCAACTACGTGATCGACTTAATAGTTTATCGGTAGCGGAGACGCACCGCTGAGTAGCTCCGCAAGCCAAATACTAGCGAGATTATAACAGGCGAACAGGCAAAGGGGATTAAATTTTACAAAACCATACAAGTTTTATTCTCACAATGAATTTGTTATATTTTGTTAAGGAATGGCCAATTGTTTCTAATTTTTACTAATTTTATTTTTTTTGTTTTGCAGCTAACGTGGAACTCTACTTATTGTACAAAAATCGGTGCTTTACTAATATATATGTGATTAATCTAAAATTACACTTTGTTTTACTTCTTTTGTAGACTTGATACTTTATTAAATATCTTTGCAGTTTTGTAGTATATACTGCCCTATGCTTAGAGGGGGCAAGCGGCTCGGCGGGTCTACCGAGTCTGCCTTGTGTGCCACTGGTCCAGGTTCGACCCCCGCGTTGTAGGTTGGCTATTTTTCCCTAGCGCGGTTTCGTGTGCAGGGTCACATTATTTGGGGCCTTGTAAACGAAGTGGTTGGGATGTGGGCCAGATGTGCAATTCAACGCCCATGAGGGGCAACCCCCAAGGCATAGAGAGTGTACACTCGTGGAACCGCCGCTTGTAAACCCCTATGTGAGTGTGTGCCTGGATGCCGGCCTGTGTGTGTATCTATGCCTGCAACCGTATTTAGTGTGACTGAACGCGCTTCAGGAGTCAGCGCAATGGACAGTCACTGCCCCGTCGCTGGTTGTAGAACGATGTCGCTTTAAGCGGTCAAAGTGCCTTGCAGCCCTCCTGCAGATTTAACTTTTAACCTATGTTTAGAATGATTTTTAGATTGCCTTCAGTCAAAAAATAACTGCTAAGGTTTGTGTCTAGGTACTTATAAGTAGTAGGCTTATATTTAAACTAGTGTTTTTTGTTTTAGATAATATTCCATCATAGTTTTCTCACTTAATATTTTCATATTCCAGTGTCGTTGCATGCCACCATTATGAAGAGCAGTAAGGAATTATTATAACATGCCAAGCCCCAGTGACAGCCTAGTGTTTCTACTCTTTTACTCGCCTATCAACCATTGAAAACTATGCAATCTTGGCCTCGGAGTTGGGAAGATTGCTATAAAGATGCTGAAATTAATCCGCCTCACTGCTCCATCAGTGAGTACCTGGACTTATAGCTGTCAGTGCAAACCATGCGGTGGCTATCCTGTGGTATGCGTCAAGCCGCAAAAATCTATTTGAAGCAATTTGCAACGAGTTAAAGCATTTTCTCTTATTGCAACAAGTCTGCATCCACGTCATCTGCTAATTACTTGGACCACAATCAGCAGCGACAATGGATTGACTGAGCAAGAAAGTACTTTGTCCCTTGAAATTGTTTCTACCCGTTTCTATTGCATTTCGTACTTTTTGCTTGCTTATCACCGATCTGGTGCTTCTGTTGGTACACTCTGTCTGTCCGAATAGGTATTCTCATAAACTGTTCAGCTGCATTCGGTCTGGGATTTTATGTGCCCGGTGCCTACTGCTGATCCCACTGCTGAATCTGGCAAATGCGAGCACCTGCCGCCACCTGATGCCGCTACTGCTGAGGCGCCTCTGCTGGCGGTTAGAAACCCAGATTCGCTCATCCCCCTGGCCCATATCGCCACCAAATCGTTGCCAGATTTGTAGAATTGCCTGCTGGTTGAGGCGCCTGAAATTCCTCAAGTTGTTGATGAGAAAAATAATTCCGGCGAGCAGTGTGAATTTAATGACAGGATTGTTTTGATTGATTTTTTGCTTTTAGCTACTTGCGTCTAAAGACTCGATACAAGAATTTGCTCACTAACTCTATGGCCCTGTGCTTCTGGCGTTTTACTTTTTTTACTTTGCCAGTTTTTATTTTCGTTAAACTTACACCTAAGGGACCTTGGCCAAAAAATCATGACTCCCTAAAAAAAACCATGATTACCTGAGACCACGATTCCTATAGTATGCAATAGTATTGTTTATTATATCGACAATCAAAAAATTATTAATCTTGTGTATTAATTTTGATTTTTTTTTCTTGATATTTTTTAGCTTTTTTACCGAACTATTTTTTTGTTTTAAACGAAATCGTTTTTTTAATGAACGAACCTAAAATCCTGTGCAATAAACTTTGGTTATAAATACGATGCCTTTTTTAGCTTTAAATTTCTTAAATTCTTCATCCGGTAGAACTTCTTTAATGGAAATAGATATAGCTGCTAGATAGATGGTTGTGTTGCTAATTATAGCGGCCTGTTTTGCTGCTTTTAGTTTAGTAACTAGTTGTCTAAATCCGGCAGATTGAATTGCATTGCGCACTTGGAGTTAAGCTATAGGTAGGTAGCGAAGTTCGGTCTGAAAGCAGGTAGGTCTGTATAAGCTACTATAAATAGCAACTATCCTATGTCTAATTGCTAATTTAGCTCTATATAGCCAAACATTTTTAACTCGATGCTGAGCACATATAAAACTCTATAGGGTAGCTATGAATGCGATGCTTTTCTTGAGCTGAGACATTCTTATTGTCCAATTCTCTTCCATTCTCTTCTACTGCGTGTCTTGCGCTATTGTGCGATTAAACCGCTTGTCTGTGAGCTCTCGTACCATCGCCTACTCTTAATTCAGTTTTCCTTATATATACATATTTTGCTTTTAATTGGCCGTGACGCTTTGAGACTCTTATTTTTGGTTTTATATTCTTCAGCGGTCGGCGAAAGAATTGTTTTCAAGATAGAAGTGACGCATAGCAGCTGGACCAGTTTGCGTATGGCGAGCATTTGTCAATACACTATTTGCTTAGCTATCTGCTTGTTGCTAAGTCGGCAGTTCAGTGTCGGTCAAACAGTCCGACTCGCCTATTGATGAGCGAGACTGTTTATTCCCTATGGAATGCGCGCTAGACACGAATTACTACAATGGCGAGTGCGTCTGCACCGACGTGCGCACCCTTTGTGCAGCAGATGTCCTGCTTTCTGGCCCCAGCGCCGGGGGGACAGCCGCTTGCCCAGCTTCGTTTGGAGTGGTCGGAAACTGTTCGAACTCGGCTACTGCAACTGGACTATGCGATATTTTCGACCAGCTTCCACTCAGAGACTGTCGACGACGACTTTTACAACTATCGATTCAGTCGCTACCGTTAAAGAGTCTGAAACGAACTCGGCCTGGACTATTGTTGTTGTCAGCGTGCGGGTTGCCGCGGCTTCCTGCGTCCTGCTGGTTGCCGTGCCGTTGATTGTCGCCGTCTGTTTCTGTCCGTGCGGGCGGCGTTGGCGAAGTCGGCTGAGCCGATTGAAAGTTTTGAATCGATCCGCCACAGGCTCGGATGAGTAAGCTATTTCAGCTATTTTTAGTTGGTTAGCTGGTGGATCCATTGGTGATTGACCATTGGTTAATGATTGGCTCATCCGGGTTAGTTGAGTGACTCTTCCAGGTTATTGGATTGACCCGTCTGGTTTAGCTGATTGACACATTCCGATTTGCTGATTGACACATTCCGATTTGCTGATTGACACATTCCGATTTGCTGATTGACCCATTCGGGTTAGTAAGATGATTGGACCATTTGGGGTTAGAGGGTTGATCCATCCTGGTTATCTGATTGACCTATCCTGGTTAGTTGATTGACCCATGCGAGTTAGTAAATTGACCCATCTAGGTTAGTTCATTGACCCATCCTGGTTGGTTGACTGATTGACCTATCCTGGTTAGTTGATTGACCCATCCCGGTTAGTTGATTGACCCATTTGGGTTAGTTGATTGACCCATCCCGGTTAGTTGATTGACCCATTCGGGTTAGTTGATTGACCCATCCCGGTTAGAGGATTGACCCATTCGGGTTAGTTGATTGACCCATCCCGGTTAGAGGATTGACCCATTCGGGTTAGTTGATTGACCCATCCCGGTTAGTTGATTGACCTATCCCGGTTAGTTGATTGACCCATCCCGGTTAGTTGATTGACCCATCCCGTTTAGTTGATATTCATGGGAAATAATGCTTCCTGACTCTTATTCATAAGGGTTCATTTGAAGGTGAAATCAGGTTTAATCATTTACTATCAAATTCGCCTACAGCAACTCCCAGTCAGCGATGGTGGCCAGGGCGGAGCGCGCTGATATGGCTGTCAATTGTGACGGCACCTGCGGCGGCCCCTGTCCCACTAGCCCGCCAATGTGCCCGCACGAGGCTGACGAGGCGTCCGTCAGGATGCTGTACAAACACGTCAGCTCAGCCTATGCCCACAGCTGGTTGCTAGCCTGGCGCACGCTCGTTGCGACGCTTCTTCAAGCGCCATTACGCCAGACATTCCTTCGTCTAGCGTTGTCGAATCTCGATTTGAATCGGCGCGAGAATCCCGCGGCGCTGCATCTGTCAGCCCCGATGTTGCACCCAGCCGCCGCTGTTCTGCCCGCTCATCAGCTCAAGCATCAGCTGATGGGATTTTGTCCGCCTTGAACTGACTGGCTGGGACTCATTTTTCAAGTGCTCCACTACAGAATTATCTACTATATGTACAGTTTTTACCACAATACTAATGTAAGCTTGCCATGCCACACATTTTTATATTATAACATTTTATCGATCTGAAAAGTTTTTAATGATTGATTGATTTATTGTAACAAAATTTAAATTAAACAGCCTTTTTCTGTTGTTTCGCCTGCCTACTGCGTATTGGCATTTTCTTCCGCAACTATTCGGTGCCATTCGATATTGTCTTGTAAAATTATTTGTTTTCTATTTGCAGCTGCGGCGAAATTAAATTATGTTGTCTAAAATGCAACTGTGCCATTATTTATGTAACTGACTTGTTGCTTCATAGATTTTTTCTTTGTATCTCTAATGCCTGACTGACAGGCTGACTGACTGACTGACTGACTGACTGACTGACTGACTGACTGATGACTGACTGACTGCTGACTGACTGACTGACTGACTGACTGACTGACTGACTGACTGACTGACTGACTGGCTGACTGACTGACTGACTGACTGAATGACTGACTGGCTGACTGACTGACTGACTGACTGACTGACTGAATGACTGACTGGCTGACTGACTGACTGACTGACTGACTGGCTGACTGGCTGACTGACTGGCTGACTGACTGACTGAACTGACTGACTGACTGCTGACTGACTGACTGACTGACTGACAGGCTGACTGACTGACTGACTGACTGGCTGACTGACTGACTGACTGACTGACTGACTGACTGACTGACTGACTGACTGACTGACTGACTGACTGACTGACTGACTGAATGACTGACTGGCTGACTGGCTGACTGACTGACTGACTGGCTGACTGGCTGACTGACTGACTGACTGGCTGACTGGCTGACTGACTGACTGACTGACTGACTGACTGACTGACTGGCTGACTGACTGACTGACTGACTGGCTGACTGACTGACTGGCTGACTGACTGACTGACTGACTGACAGGCTGACTGACTGACTGACTGACTGGCTGACTGACTGACTGACTGACTGACAGGCTGACTGACTGACTGACTGACTGAATGACTGACTGACTGACTGACTGACTGGCTGACTGGCTGACTGACTGACTGACTGGCTGACTGGCTGACTGACTGACTGACTGACTGACTGACTGACTGACTGATTGAAAGATGTCCAAGTCAGGCAGTCACAAAAGAACGCACATGATTCTCTTAAAGCAGGTCATTTAATTGTTTATCTAAATGAAGCCCTCCATTTCATTATTTTATTGTTAGCTGATGACGAGCCAAACAAATTATGTTTGTTTTTAGCTATTTTTCAATACTGATTTATGTGTACACTGTTGCTTATTTATTTTATTGTCAATGTGCTATGTAAATATAATCTCTATGCAGGGAAACTGGCGTTAAGCTAACTAATGGCTTTTTAGGTTTTGCGACATTTATTCGTGTGTTTTTTATGAAATCGTGGCTTTTTTGTGTGAAAATATTGTTTTGAAAAGTCACATCATTTCAAGTTATCATTGCCATTCCATTTAGTTTATCAAATTGACGTTCTCAGATTTGTTATAAATTGTTGTTGTTTAAAATATAATACGCTCACATTGGAATAATTTTTTACTATTTTTTATAAGAAATCAAATTTGTTTTGCTTTTTTTATTTTTTTAGCAATCCTACTAATTGAATGCTACCTAATATTTGGAATTCGAACCCACAACCTTCTGGTCATAATGAGTCATTAGACTAGCTCTTCGGTGCCCCCCCAGGGGGGCGCAGACAGGTATTTAAAATCACTGATGTACTCAACAGAAATCTCCCTACGCAGCGAGAAAATCTCTGCAGCAAAAATTAAAGTCTCCCTAAAAGCATAATATCCTTCCGTATATTCAGAAGATCTACGGAAAGTCTACCTGAGCAGTTAGACAATTGCCCCGAGCACTTAAAAAATCTCCCAACCAGCTAGAAAATCTTTCCGAGCAGCTAGAAAATTATTGAGAGCAGTCGAAAACTTCCCCCCCCCAGCAGTAAAGTAGAAAACCCCGCCAGTAGTTAGAAATTCCCTTTCGAGCAGTCGGAAATCCCGAATATTTAGGGATAGAAAATTTCCCCGGGCAGTTAAAAATCCTCTAAACAGACCGAGAAAAGTCCCCAGAGAAGAAAAATCTTCAGGTTTAAAAGACAGAACAGAGAATCCCCCAAGCAGAAAGAAAATCTCCTGACCAGTTGGAAATTCTACCTGAGGCAGTTGAAAAATCTTCCGTTGCATTTAAAAAATGCCCTTCAAGCAGTTAGTTAATTATCTAACTGAAAATTTTAGAGTTAGAGTTAGATCGCTCCGTTCCATTTCAGACTTGGGTGCCAAACTGAAAATGCCAAACATCGCTATTGAAGTTGTTATTATTCTGATTATTCTATTGGCATCTGATGATGTTTGCCACGCCTTGAAACTGCCTTCTCTGTACCAGGATGTCAAGGTAGTTTTATTTGATTTATTTAAATCGTAATTTATCGATTACTGTTGTAACACTGTACTTTCCGCCTGCAGATTCCGCACTCCAACCAGGGATTGTGTAAGAAGCGTTACGCGAGCACTTTAGCGTGCAATGCAGAGCCTAGTAGGTCCTACTTTGACGAGCACTGCAATTGCATTGATTGTCCCACTGACTGTCGCTCCATCAAGGCAGCTGGCTACTGTACAGCATTTCAAAGATACGGAGCCTGTATCAATAGCACAGCTGTGCTGTATTGCCGTCATAAATCTGCCAATAGAATCTGTGCTAGTAGCCTAGTGACTTCCGATAGACCTACTATGAAGCCGTCAATCTTAGCCGCAGCTGTTGTCCAGAATCAACATTTGCCTGTCATGCTGTTCACATCACTGGTTGCCGTGTTAGCACTGATAACAGTGTCAGGTGCTGCTGGCTTGTTCATTTGGCGTCGTTTTTTTCAGCATAAAATTCGGTCAAGATTTTCTTCGAATCGGCAGAGCGAATTGGCTGGTCCTGGAGAATCAACTCCTCTTGAGGCGAATAATGTTACTAATGATGATCATATTGATAATGGTAGTAACAATGTCAGCACGGGGCCTCAGGTGACTGCCTTGCCAGCTAAACTATACACTGAGAGTGAGCATCTGCAGGATGACAAGGATGACAAAGACCCAAGTCCAATAATTCCCGATGTTGATGAGCAGAAGCATTCTAATTCTCCAATGAAACCAGAAACTGTGTAAATGTTTCCTTGCTTAAGTTGAAATCCACGTAGGCTGCTTGGAACTTTAAAAAAGTTTGAATTCGCTAAAAAAAACAGCGCAATCTGCCAGTAATTAAATTCTTTTTTTTTTTTAACAATCCCAATAACTCATGATCTCGCTCATATTTTATTGTAGCTCATAGTTATTCATAGCAAAATTTGCATGCTACCTTTTATTATTGAATTTTATTGTTAATATATACTAGTCTGCCTAAACGCTTGCATGAATTTCAACTTTTTATAACATCAGTCTGTCATATTCTACCGGTAGTGGAGGAGCAGAAGAATTGTAGAATAAATCTATTCATTATTTCATTGTGCAATACAGCTTAAGCTTTTTCTATTGTTTGTACTGTACTTTTATTTTCGGGGTATTTTTAATAGAATTTTTTCTATTAATAATCTCTTAAAGTTTTTTTTCGATAGCTTCTTTAAACTAAATAGTTTTGCTATTTAAGTTTTGTTATCTGGTTGTTCAAGTAAAAGTCTGTATTATTGTACTAGCTCTAAATGAGTATTTGCACGTTTTAGTACGTTGACTTATGTTAATTAAATCTGTTGATGTATAAATTTAACTAGGCTACAACCTCCCGAGCTAACTGGGGTACAACCCCCTCCTCCAATAGACTAGGCTACAACCCCCAAAAATAACTACAACCCTGTTAATTTACTGGACTACAACCTCCCTAATTAACTAGGCTATAATCATCCAATTAACTAGGCTTCAGTCACCTAATTAACTAGGCTACAACACCCCAAATTAACTAGAGTACAACCCCCTAATTAACTAGGCTACAACCCCCCATAATTAACTAGGCTACAACCCCCCAATTAACTAGGCTACAACCCCCCTAATTAACCAGGCTACAACCTCCCCCCAATTAACTAGGCTACAACCCCCCAAATTAACTAGGCTACAAACCCCCCAATTAACCAGGCTACAACCCCTTAATTAACTAGGCTACAACCCCCCAATTAACTAGGCTACAACCCCCCAAATAAACTAGGCTACAACCCCCCTAATTAACCAGGCTACAACCTCCCCCCCCAATTAACTAGGCTACACCCCCCCCCCCAATTAACTAGGCTACAACCCCCCAAATAAACTAGGCTACAACCCCCCATAATTAACTAGGCTACAACCCCCCAATTAACTAGGCTACAACCCCCCTAATTAACCCGGCTACAACCTCCCCCCTCCAATTAACCAGGCTACAACCCCCCCAATTAACTAGGCTACAACCCCCCAATTAACTAGGCTACAACCCCCCAATTAACTAGGCTACAACCCCCCAATTAACTAGGCTACAACCCCCCAATTAACTAGGCTACAACCCCCCCCAATTAAGTAGGCTACAACCCTCCCCAATTAACTAGGCTACAACCCCCCCCCCCCCCAATTAACTAGGCTACAACCCCCCCCCCCCAATTAACTAGTCTACAACCCCCCTATTAACTAGGCTACAACCCCCCCACCCCCCAATTAACTAGGCTACAACCCCCCCCCCCCCCAATTAACTAGGCTACAACCCCCCCCCCAATTAACTAGGCTACAACCCCCCCCCCCAATTAACTAGGCTACAACCCCCCCCATTAACTAGACTACAACCTTCTAATTGACTAGGCTACAACCCCCCCTAATTTACTAGACTACAACACCCTAACTAACTAAGCTGAAACTAGGCTACAAATCCCATTAATAAACTAGGCTAAAAGCCCATTTTTACCCTATAAAACCCGTTCTTTTTCCTATCATTTTAGAGTTTTTATTACGCGTATGCTTCAACATTTCTCCATTCTTCAGAATCCTCCTACAGAAGCAACAGAAGCCGGCAGCGATTTCGCTTCGCTGGGCCTCAAGCCGTGGCTGCTCACGCAGCTGTCGGCCCTGTCAATCACCCGGCCAACCCCGGTGCAGCGAGCCTGCATCCCGGCTGTGCTGGCTGGTCGCAACGTGATTGGCTGCGCGGAGACGGGCTCAGGCAAAACCCTGGCCTTCGCCTTGCCAATTATGCACCAGCTGTTGGATGACCCAGTTGGACCCTACGCTCTGGTTGTCACGCCAACTAGAGAGCTGGCTTTTCAAATCACCGACCAGCTGAGGGTGCTGTGCCAGGCGCTCAATTTCCGGTTGCTAACCGTCACAGGCGGACGCGATGTGGTTGAGCAGGGCCGCCTGCTCGCTGCTAGGCCGCATTTCATTGTTGGCACGCCTGGTGAGCTTTTGAACTTTTGGTTTAATGACATTCGTTACTGCCTACTTTAAGTAGCCTAAATGAAAAGCTACAGCTCCCTGTACTCGCAGATCTACAGCTCCCTGTACTCGCAGATCTACAGCTCCCTGTACTCTTCAGATCTACAACTCCCTGTACTCTTCAGATCTACAACTCCCTGTACTCTCAGATGTACATATCCCTGTACTCTCAGATCTACAGCTCCCTGTACTCTTCAGATCTACAACTCCCTGTACTCTCAGATGTACATATCCCTGTACTCTCAGATCTACAGCTCCCTGTACTCTTCAGATCTACAACTCCCTGTACTCTCAGATGTACATATCCCTGTACTCTCAGATCTACAGCTCCCTGTACTCTTCAGATCTACAACTCCCTGTACTCTCAGATGTACATATCCCTGTACTCTCAGATCTACAGCTCCCTATACTCTTCAGATCTACAACTCCCTGTACTCTCAGATGTACATATCCCTGTACTCTCAGATCTACAGCTCCCTGTACTCTCAGATGTACATATCCCTGTACTCTCAGATCTACAGCTCCCTGTACTCTCAGATCTACAGCTCCCTGTACTCTCAGATCTACAGCTCCCTGTACTCTCAGATCTACAGCTCCCTGTACTCTTAGATCTACAGCTCCCTGTACTCTCAGATCTACAGCTCCCTGTACTCCCCCTCACCTACAAATCCCCGGTTTTGCTTGCGTGAAATACTCCCAAATTCCTCTTTGTCAACATCCGACAGGCCGCCTTGCCGATCACGTGCGCAGCAACGCCTCAGATCTGCACTTCTCCAGCCTCCGCTACCTCATCCTAGACGAGGCTGATCGTCTTCTAGAAGACAATTTCGGTCGCGATTTGGCCACCATTGTTGAAGCGGTGCCGGCCGAGCGGCAGACGCTGCTGTTCAGCGCCACCTACACCGACGCAGTCAGGGCCGCTTTGGCCACGGCAGCCGCTGACGATGGCGAAGCGTCAAAACGACAATCGGCGCCTTTCGTGTTCAACTGCGGCTCCGACATCGGCCAGTTGGCGGCCGGGGAGCCAGCGTCGTCTTCTGCTCGCCTACCCGAATCGCTTCGCCAGTACTACTGCCTGATGCCCGCCCAGGTCAAGGACGCCTTCCTGATCAGGATTGTATCAGATTTCCTGGCCAAGAATCCCGCCTCCTTGATTGTGGTGTTCACTAACAAGTGCAAATGGTGCCACCTGTTGGGCCTGATGTTCAAGGCGCTGGGCCTGGACTCCGTGCTGCTGCATTCGGCTTTGACTCAGCGGCAGCGATTGGATTCGCTGGCCAAGTTCAAGTCTAACCAGGTTGGTGCGCTCGGGATTGGTTTGAGTTTATTGTCTCTAACCTGCCCCTGATCCTTCAGGTGGGCGTCTCTAACCTCCCCCCCTGATCCTTCAGGTGGGCTTCTCTAACCTCCCCCTGATCCTTCAGGTGGGCTTCTCTAACCTCCCCCTGATCCTTCAGGTGGGCTTCTCTAACCTCCCCCTGATCCTTCAGGTGGGCTTCTCTAACCTCCCCCTGATCCTTCAGGTTAGTGTCTCTAACCTGCCCCTGATCCTTCAGGTTGGTGTCTCTAACCTCCCCCATGATCCTTCAGGTGGGCGTCTCTAACCTCCCCCTGATCCTTCAGGTAGGCGTCTCTAACCTCCCCCTGATCCTTAAGGTGGGCTTCTCTAACCTCACCCTGATCCTTCAGGTGGGCTTCTCTAACCTCCCCCTGATCCTTCAGGTGGGCTTCTCTAACCTCCCCCTGATACTTCAGGTGGGCGTCTCTAATCTCCCCTTGATACTTCAGGTGGGCTTCTCTAACCTCCTCCTGATCCTTCAGGTAGGCGTCTCTAACCTCCCCCTGATCCTTCAGGTAGGCGTCTCTAACCTCCCCCTGATCCTTCAGGTGGGCGTCTCTATCTACCTCCCACTGATCCTTCAGGTGGACGTCTCTAACCTCCCCCCTGATCCTTCAGGTGGGCGTTTCTAATCTCCCCTCTGATCCTTCAGGTGGGCGTCTCTAATCTCCCCCTGATCCTTCAGGTGGGCGTCTCTACCTCCCCCTGATCCTTCAGGTGGGCGTCTCTACCTCCCCCTGATCCTTCAGGTGGGCGTTTCTAACCTCCCCCTGATCCTTCAGGTGGTCGTCTCTACCGACCTCCCCCTTAGCAACCATATCTAGTTCTACTACTTCTCCCATCCGCAGGTTCGCGTCCTGATCTCCACAGACGTCGGCAGCCGCGGCCTGGACATCCCTCTAGTGGACCTGGTGGTCAGCCACAACGTGCCGACGCGGCCGAAGGACTACGTGCACCGCTGCGGACGCACCGCTCGCGCCGGCCGACCCGGCACAGCCATCCTACTGGCCAACCAGTTCGAACTGGCCCTGCTCAAAGATGTCGAACGTTTGATTGATCGACAACTCGAAGAATTGAAAATTGATGAATCTGAGGTGGCTAAAATTGTCACGGATGTTGTGGTGGCCCGTCGGGAAGCCGAGATTCGACTTGACGAGCTCCGGTTTGATGAGAAACGCGAAGAGCGTCGAGAGAAACAGCGGTTTGTTGAATGCCAGCGCCAGCTGATGCTGCAGGAGGACGGGGCGTCAGGCGGGTCTTCAGCCGCTCCCCAGAAGAAGACCGCAGCCAATAGCAAGCATCAGAAGCCGAAGAAGCGACCCAAGGGTGTCAGCAAGGCTTTGGCCAAGCAGAAATTGCTAAAGACAGCTAAGAATCGGAAGCAGCAACAGAAATAGACTGTTTTGCTAAGTGTCTTCAAAACCAGTTGATAATAAATTGTTCACTTCTTTTTCAACCGTATTTGAATGCTGAGCTCGAGCTTCTATAGCTTGTCGATTTAGGAAAAAATTGATTTCTTTTTATTGCTACATTTTATTTTTATACTACTTAGAAAGTAGTTTTTTATAAAATCATTCCTTCAGGTGGACATCTCTAGCATATAGTGACGGAGGGTTTCGTTTTATATGGCTCTAAAATATTGATTTCCTCTCTTTGTATTAATTGGCTACTCAACTGGAAGGACTGGATCTAAATTATTGTTGCGTTAAATTCTGCCACACCCTGTTCTATTAGCGATGGATTGTCTAATTCAGTACCTTTATTAGTTGCAAATAGCAATATTGATTTTCCATACAGTAAGTCTGTAACCTTGTTGGCATGCATTTAAAAGAGACGCTTGAGAGAGAGAGGGGGTATCCATAAGCGACAGGTGTCTATTTACGACACATTTGGTAGAGGCAGTGTACATGTAGAGAGGGGCACAGCGGGTAGAGGCAGTGTACATGTAGAGAGGGGCACAGCGGGTAGAGGCAGTGTACATGTAGAGAGGGGCACAATGGGTAGAGGCAGTGTACATGCAGAGTAGAGGCAGTGTACATGTAGAGAGGGGCACAGTGGGGTATAGGCAGTGTACATGTAGAGGGGCACAGTGGGTAGAGGCAGTGTACATGTAGAGTGGGGCACAGCGGGTAGAGGCAGTGTACATGTAGAGAGCGGCACCGTAAGAGACGGGCATTTCATAGAGCGACTTCTTATCAGACGAATCGGTTCTTGGCATTGTGCCAAAATTTGCTATTATCCGCACAAAACGAGCTATCGAAACATATTTGGTATTAAAATTCTCTATCTGTATTAGAAGCAACAATTAAATTATACGCAGTAAAGCCTAGCTCCAATAGAAACTTTCAACACAATAGAAAGTGAAACTATTTAATATTGTCAAGTTAAGTAACAATTCTTGTCTAGAAATGAAATTCCAGCTGTCGCTCTGTCCACTGTTACGATTGGAAGTCGAGAGCCTCTCTCTTTCTGGGCTAGGTGTGAAAGCTTCACAGCGGGAGGGGGCCAGCAATCAGTATGCAGCTGCAGTGTTGGAGACAATTTGGTTTGAGAGGCACTACATCTAACTGTACATTATTTACAAGTTGTTTTCTAAAAATTTACGATGTTCAATAATTGTGCAATAATAAGAATCTATGAAAAGTAAATACTTATAGTACAAATCAATAACATAATAGGATAAATATAGTAGCTTGGCATGAGGCACTCCGTGCAGTAAGTAATGGAAGCTGTTTCAGATGAGTGACATTCTGTACTATTGTGACAAAAAAGCGTGAAAAAATACAGTCTCAATCTGTCTTTCTCCCCACGTTGTCCACGTGACTTAGCCAAACGTACATGTATGTTAGATGCAGTGAGCAGAAAGAGATTGGGAGATCTGGGAAAAAATTTCCCCCCATACTTTAAGTACTGCGTGATCCTCATTGGCGTACAACCGTGCAATTTGCTTCAAGGAGGTGCGGGGAAAAGAATGAGGAGGATCTACAGGGAATGAATCGTAGAATTTTGGTCCAAGTTGGGCTTCCGAGCGGGCCGCCTACTCACCCTCCACCCTCCTGGCGGGGGTCCTTCAACGTCTCCACTCTCGTCAGCTATGTACATGTACAGCAGCTCTAGTTGCACTCCCGTCTCGGCCCCGGCACTGACCACGTCGCAGTGCCCCCCTCGATCCTGTCTGTCTATCTGTCTGTCCTAAGGAGAAGAGAAAGCTGGGGCAAATGCTTTTGCCAAGCGCGCATCGGGGGAGAAATACCGGGAGCAGATCTCAAAGCAAGACTTAAAATAGGCATAGCTAGCTGCGGTTCCAGCTGCCTTCATCTCTGCTGCTCCGCCTCGGATAAGTTATAGATTGATTTATTGCCCTCTCAGTTCACACAAGCGGACAGGGACAACTAGGAAGGATCGCTGACGAAGCTGCTGCTGGGACCCCATGGCAACAACGCGTCTGGACCGGTTTGTGCGGGAAAATTTTCAACAGCTGCGTTGCAACAAATACGTGAAAAATCAGGAGAGGTGAGAGGCCTATAGCTAGTTTACGTTTTACTTCTCTGTTTTATTGTCAGTTTTTTCAAATGTCATAAATAATTAAGCTTAAGGCATGTAAGAGCTGTTCTTAAAGTGAAAGTGGGATTAATCAGAAACGTCATGGTAAAGACGGCCAAGCAGATTTATTTTAAAAAAATTCCGACATTTTGAAAATCGCATTTTTAGAAGCTACTCGTCAGTAGCAGTTTAGAATATTGTCGATAATCATTTTTTTAGCAAGTGAAAACGCACATTACGAACAGTTTGATGAACAGCTAGAATCATTTCACATCGGGATTTTGTCATGACCCAAAGTAACTCAGTTACAATGCCTGAACCAAACCTAAAATCTCATTTGTTACTCGTAAGAATAAAATTCCCTTGATCAACAAATGGACCCATTCAACACAAATTAGAATCCTATTGACCCAAATTTAGAATCCTCTTGATCCAGGATATAAATTATCTTCACCGAAATCTAGAATTCCTGAAACACACGCGCAAAATACCTTTGACCCAAATCTAGAATCCCCTTGACCCACAATTAGAATCGCCTTGACCCACAATTAGAATCCCCATGACCCATGAATAAAATACTCTTGACCCACAATTAGAATCCCCATGAACCATGAATAAAATCCCCTTGACTAACAATTAGAATCCCCATGACCCATGAATAAACTCCCCATGACCCATGTGTAGAATCCCCTTGACCCACAATTAGAATCCCCATAACCGATGAGTAGAATCGCCTTGACCCATAATTAGAATCCCCATGACCCATGAGTAGAATTCCCTTGCCCCACAATTAGAATCCCCATGACCCACGAGCAGAATCCCCTTTGATCCACATGTAGAATCATCCCCTTGACCCACAATTAGAATCCCCATAACCGATGAGTAGAAACGCCTTGACCCATAATTAGAATCCCCATGACCCATGAGTAGAATTCCCTTGCCCCACAATTAGAATCCCCATGACCCACGAGCAGAATCCCCTTTGATCCACATGTAGAATCCCCTTGACCCACAATTAGAATCCCCATAACCGATGAGTAGAATCCCCTTGACCCATAATTGGAATACCCATGACCCCTGCGTAGAATCCCATTGACCCATAATTAGAATCCCCATGACTCATGAGCAGAATCCCCTTTGATCTACATGTAGAATCCCCTTGACCCACTTTAAGTGTTAGCTATCTATATATGATTTTAGTTAATTAGACGCTCAATTCCTCTGTGCAATGGTCTATGGCCAAACCGTGCCTAGTGATACAGTTTCATTTATACGAGAAGAGATGCTCAACATTAAATATACCTTAAGCACGCAAATAAAAAAGGCTCAACTGGAGCACAAATGGATTGCTAGCTAGAGGCTAGTCTGAAATAACAATTGGCTGACTCCTTCAATCTCCCAAAGTAACACTGGCGACGATTCCGATCGAACCCCTGGAGACAGATGCGCCGGCCGAAGTGAGCCGATGGCTTCAACGATTCGAGGCGATTGCCAAAGTCAACAAGTGGGGGGAGGACGTGCTGAAGTACGCATTCATCGCACAACTTGGAAAGAAAGCGTTTAACCTGATTGCCGACGCGTCACTTCCGGACAAACCGGAAGATAAGACATTCGAGGACCTGAAGGAGCTGCTTGAAAAGGAGACGCAAGCGACAAAGTCAGGACTGGCTTACAGGTACACATTCCACCACCTAAAGCAAGAAGATGGAGAAGACTCGTCCGCTTTCGCTAGGAAGCTTCGTCAGGCCGCAGAGAACTGTGAATTCACCGACCTAAATGAAAGACTGCGCGACCAGTTCGTGTTTGGCCTGGCCAACAAGGATATCGTAAGGAAGCTCCTAACGGAAAAACTCAAGGATCTCACACTGGAGAAGGTGACGGCTGTGGCCAGTGCTTGTGAAGCCGTCGCGCGCGGTGAAAAGCAGATGAAAGGGAGCGATGTCCTGATGATCAATAACTACAAGGCGACCCCAAAGCGTAAACCAGACACACGACCGAAGGATCCCAAGGCCCATCAGTCCAACAGCAAGTGGAATCAACGGAGCCAAGGTGATCAAATCAAATGCTTCTGTTGTGGTAAAGACGGACATCGCAAGGATGTCTGCCAGCATCGTTCAAAAACGTGTTTGACCTGTGGCAAAGCTGGTCATCTTAAAGCCGTGTGCAAATCAAACACCGCGAGACCTAATCAAGGATCATGGAGGACGGACAAGGTGAGAGCAATCGAGCCCAAAGAAAACCCACCTAAATCGGAAGGGACATCCGATCGCATCTTCTCAGTAACCAGTGAGAACAAAGAAAGTTTAGGCGGACACCGAATAACCAGGCTATTGGTGGTAAACGGAGTCAATCTCCACATGATTTTGGACACGGGATCAGTATCATCATTTGTACCGCTAAAGGTGTATCAAAGCTTCCTGGAGAAGCCCGAGCTTAAGTCTACTGCCCGAAGGTTCACAGCCTACCAAGGCGACCCGGTGCGCGTCCTAGGAGAACTAACAGTCAGAGTGGAGTGAGGCGGAAACTTCGCTAATTTACCTTTATTTGTCGTAGACCACCCAGATGCGGAGCCGATTTACGGACTCGACTGGATTTCAGTGTTAGAGCCGAAGCTGTACACAACCATAGCCCGAGGAGGAAATTTCAGCACAATCAAAGGAACAGCTCAATCTTCTATGTGTCCGGTTGATGGAGTCAAGGTGTCATTAACAGTCAAGCCGGGAGCAAAACCAGTTTTCTGCAAGCCCAGACAAATTCCATACGGAATCCTGGAGGACGTAAAGAGCGAACTCAAGAGAATGGAGTCCGATGGCCTACTGGAGAAAGTGCAATCGAGTGAATGGGCCACTCCAATAGTCTGTGTCAGAAAGCAATCCGGTAAGATCAGAATTTGCGGTGATTACAAGGTAACGCTTAACCCGGTTCTAAAGGACATGGTATCGACTACACCTTCGATTGACGAAGTAATGTCCAGGCTAGGGCGAGCCAGGAGATTTTCAACACTAGACCTCACTAATGCCTATCTGCAAGTGCCAGTCGACACAGAGACCAGTCTTATGCAGACCTGGAGTACTCCTTTTGGCCTATACCGCCCGACCGCTCTCGCTTACGGTGTTAAACAGGCACCAGCAATTTTCCAATCGTACATGGACAAGCTCCTGCTAAACCTCGAAGGCGTGGTGTCCTACCAAGATGACATTCTTATCTGGGGAGAGAATCAGGCAATTCACGATGAGCGGCTTAACAACGTGATTAAAATTGTCAAGGAGAACGGAGTGCAAATAAATATGGACAAGTGCGTGGTGAACACACCGTCAATTAAATTCCTGGGTTTTGAAATCAGTGCAGACGGCATTCGACCCTTAAAGGAGAAAACAGAAGCGATTGCCGGACTGAAAGAGCCTACTGATCTAAAACAGCTTCAAGCATTTATTGGAATGGTTGATTTTTACGGTCGATGCGTTCCAAATCTGGCTACGTTGAAGGAGCCGCTGACCAATCTTACGAGGTCAGGCGTGCCCTGGGCATGGGGAAGGCAGGAACGCTGCGCTTTCAATGCCATCAAGGACAAACTATACAATGCAGGACTACTCAAGCCGTTTGACCCAGCTGACATGGCTATACTTACTACTGACGCTTCACCAGTTGGACTAGGTGCTGTGCTGGAGCAGTCGTCAGGACCTGTTCTGTTTATCTCGAAGACACTAACGCGAGCGGAGCGTAACTACGCTCAAATCGACAGGGAAGCTCTCGCAATTATCTGGGCTGTAAAACGTCTTCATAAGTATTTACTGGGACGCAAGTTTGTGCTCAGAACAGATCACCACCCGCTCAAGTTTCTGTTTGACCCTGGAAAGGCGCTGTCCACAGTTTCCGCGGCTAGGCTACAACGGTGGGCGATTACTCTCATGGAATACGACTACATCATTGAGTGCAAACGATCTGAAGAAATCCCGGTTGCCGATTCCCTATCTCGATTGAACAACAGTGTCGCGGAGTACGAGCAGTTCGATGTCAGCTCTATACAGGACAGCCTGCTCGATATTCCGATCAACAAGGAGCAGCTCAGGTGCAAATCCATGATGGATAAAGAGTTGCGACAGCTTTTTCAGAGATTTGTCAGAGACCTGAAGAACCATGTACGAGCATCCGGGACGGACGACGATCTTCAGACCAGTGTGGACCGTTTTTTGCTACAATACAGGAACTCGCGTCACTCAACGACAGGCAAGGCACCCGCGGAGCTGATGAGAGGACATCTATTGCGTACGGCAACCCTGTCCTTGGCAAAGGAACCGGTGTGGGTGAAGACCTACAAGCACGAAATGGAGAAGTGGAAACCTGGCGAGGTCGTCGCGAGAGAAGGTAAGGCGATCGTGGGAGTGCAACTCGACGACGGCACATGCGGTCGATATCATTTGGATCAGACCAAGCCAAGGATTCCATCGGAGAATCCTGCGACCGAATCACGTCAGACGAATGTTCCCAGAGATGCTGCCGATCCAACTGACGATAAAACGACTACGGAAGCAAGACAGCTAGGGACAGGTCATCCCAGCAAGCGCATGCGAAAAGCTCCAGACAGGCTTCATTATTCTACAATGGGAAGACCTGATGGCACTTGACTGATTGTGTGAATTCTCATACATGTACTGTGACAAGACTACAGGGGAGGAGTGTTAGCTATCTATATATGATTTTAGTTAATTAGACGCTCAATTCCTCCGTGCAATGGTCTATGGCCAAACCGTGCCTAGTGATACAGTTTCATTTATACGAGCAGAGATGCTCAACATTAAATATACCTTAAGCACGCAAATAAAAAAGGCTCAACTGGAGCACAAATGGATTGCTAGCTAGAGGCTAGTCTGAAATAACAATTGGCTTGACTCCTTCAATCTCCCAAAGTAACATTAAGAATCCCCATGTCTCATGAATAGAATCCCCTTGATCCACTTTAAAAATCCCCTTGACCCATGAGTAGAATCCCCTTGACTCGCAGCCTAAAATTGCATCATCCATTCCTCAGCGAGGAGCGAATCTGCGGCTGCAATCGGGACGAGCGATGGCACGCCGACTGCGGGGTGCCGGTGACGCCGCTGCTGTCGGGCGCCGGGGCGGACGCTCAGCAACAGTGGGACAGCGCCACCTGCTGTCAGCGCCTGCCAACTAACGCCCATGGTAAAATCAAGTTTCGCGGCTTCGGCCGGTTGAGAAGCGCCAATTGTCCCAAGGTGAGATTTCGATAAGAGAGTGCTGGCGGAGAGCCAATGATATTTCAATGAGTTTTCAGTACCCCTTTGTACTGTTCTTCGCTCCATTCTATTTCTCTTTTCTGTTATTTCTCTTTCTCTGCCTTTAGCTAGCTTTTTCTTCTCTCCTTTTCATTCCCTCTGCTTTTTCCTCCTTCTTCCTCTCTCTCTCCTTCTCACTCTCCCTCTTCCTCTACCTCTCCTTCTCACTCTCCCTCTTCCTCTTCCTCTCCTTCTCACTCTCCCTCTTCCTCTCCCTCTCCTTCTCACTCTCCCTCTCCCTCTCCCTCTCCTTCTCACTCTCCCTCTTCCTCTCCCTCTCCTTCTCACTCTCCCTCTCCCTCTCCTTCTCCTTCTCACTCTCCCTCTTCCTCTCCCTCTCCTTCTCACTCTCCCTCTCCCTCTCCTTCTCCTTCTCACTCTCCCTCTTCCTCTCCCTCTCCTTCTCACTCTCCCTCTTCCTCTCCTTCTCCTTCTCACTCTCCCTCTTCCTCTCCTTCTCCTTCTCACTCTTCCTCTTTCTGTCCCTCTCCTTCTCACTCTTCCTCTCCCTCTCCCTCTCCTTCTCACTCTTCCTCTTTCTGTCCCTCTCCTTCTCACTCTTCCTCTCCCTCTCCCTCTCCTTCTCACTCTTCCTCTCCCTCTCCCTCTCCTTCTCACTCTTCCTCTTTCTGTCCCTCTCCTTCTCATTCTCTCTCTCCCTTTCCATATCTGTCTCACCCTGTATGGGTCTCTCCTCCTCCCTGTCTCTTTTTATCGTTCCCTCGACCTCCTCTTCCTCTCCATCTTCTCCCTCTCTCCTTCTCTCTGTTTCTCTCTCCCTCTCTCCCTCTACTTATCTACTCTTCTCTTCCTGCCTCTCTCCTTCTCTGTCTTCTACCCTCTCCCTTTATCAACCCTATTCCATCTCTCGTTCGAGTTTTACTGACTACTGAAGTAACTTTGCGCCATCAAATCTCAGCTGAGTTGTCAATCATCCATCAACCAACTCCCCACCATCCGGGCGTCAGTTTATCCGAATTCAATCAACCGGCATCGACCTGGAGGCGTTGTGGAGCCTGCTCACCGACAGAGACAAATGGGCCCTGCCCTATCCGGACTTCGTGCTCAGCGTCAACGGAGGTGCCGGCAATTTTCTCGGCTTCTCAAGGAAGTTCTCGGAGAAATTGAAGGCCGCTGTGCTCAACATCACGGCTGGGGTCAGGAGTGAGTTGAGGATGCCTTACTCATGCAGCCTGATGACCCAGATGACTCTCTGACCCGACTGATGCCTCCTTCAATTAATTTACCATGACCAAACCAAGTAGTGGGCCCTATGGACCTGCAAAATGATCCTGATCATATATGAACTAATGACCCAACGACATTGACCCCTATAAACCAATGACTCATTTATCTAGTCATCGAATGGCCATGATGACACATTTTTTCGAATATCGCGACAAGCAATTGATGCAATGATCTGATTACCATATTAAGCCATTGATCTAATAACCCCATGATCGAATTACCTCGTGACCCAATGACCCCATGAACTAATGACCCCATGGCCAAATGACCCCATGGCCAAATGACCCCATGACTAAATGACCTCATGACCAAATGACCCCATGACCAAATGACCCCATGACCAAATGACCCCATGACCAAATGACCCCATGACCAAATGACCCCATGACCAAATGACCCCATGACCAAATGACCCCATGACCAAATGACCCCATGACCAAATGACCCCATGACCAAATGACCCCATGACCGTATGACCCCATGACAAAATAAACCCATGACCAAATGACCCCATGACCATATGACCCCATGACCAAATAAACCCATGACCAAATGACCACATTACCAAATGACCCCATGACCAAAAGAACCCATGACCAAATGAGCCAATGACCAAATGAACCCATGACCAAATGAACCCATTACCAAATGACACAATAGCCTAATGACGCCGTGACGCAGTGATACCATGAGTCATTGACAAAATGATGCAGTAAGTCAACGAGCGAATGACCCAAAATGATCCAATAACTTGTGAACCTATTCAACCAATGACCCTATATTCCAATTTCGTCCTTAACCAAAAAAAGTTAATTTTCCCGACAAAACCAACAGAGGTGTGGATTTTCACCCACGGATTCAACGTCGGAGTCGCCGGCCAATTCGGTCAGGTGCTCGAGCGGGCCAGCTTCGTTGGCAGCGACGTCAGCAACATCTTCCTGATCGGTATCAGCACCTGGGGCAACATCTACAACAACCAGATGCTGGAGGATGACGAGAAGTTTACTAAGGTTTGGCCTGCCCACTGCTAAGGAGGTTTCTAAGGTTACTAGTATCTATCCTACTAGCGAATATCAAAGATTTAGGGGTTAATGTTAAGAATAAAGAGGCTGGAGATCTGGGGTTGGGGATCTGGGTTTTGGGATATGGGCTTGGTAATCAGGGGTTGGGGATCTGGGTTTTGGGATATGGGCTTGGGGATCTGGGGTTGGGGATCTGGGTTTTGGGATGTGGGCTTGGGGATCTGGGGTTGGGGATCTGGGTTTTGGGATATGGGCTTGGGGATCTGGGGTTGGGGATCTGGGTTTTGGGATGTGGGCTTGGGGATCTGGGGTTGGGGATCTGGGTTTTGGGATATGGGCTTGGGGATCTGGGGTTGGGGATCTGGGTTTTGGGATGTTGGCTTGGTAATCTGGGGTTTGGGATCTGGGTTTTGGGATATGGGCTTGGGGATCTGGGGTTGGGGATCTTGGTTTTGGGATATGGGCTTGGGGATCTGGGGTTGGGGATCTGGGTTTTGGGATGTTGGCTTGGTAATCTGGGGTTTGGAATCTGGGTTTTGGGATATGGGCTTGGGGATCTGGGGTTGGGGATCTGGGTTTTGGGATGTGGGCTTGGGGATCTGGGGTTGGAGATCTGGGGTTTGTGGATCTGGGGTTTGGGAAATGGGGTTTGTAATCTGGCTTTAGGGATCTGCGTTTAGGGATCTGGGGTTTGGGGTATGGGGTTTGGGATCTAAGGTTGGGGATCTGGGGTTGAGGATTTAGGGTTTGGGATATGGGAGTGGGAATCTGGAGTTAAGGATCTAAGGTTAGGTATCTGGAGTTTGGGATCTGGGGTTGGGGATCTGAAGTTGGAAATCTGAAGTTGGGGAAATGGGGTTTGGGATCTAAGTTTTGGGATCTGGCGTTGGGGTGTCGGACCTCATTGCTGCATACCCCATTCCTCCTTTTCAGGGCGGCGACCCCCTGCCCGGCGAGCATATGCGTCGCTACGACTACGAGAAAGGCGAGCTGGACAAAGACTCTTCGCTAAAGAGGCTGGACAAGAACCACACGCACTTCATCATGGTCGACGACGGCTCCGAAGGCTGCAGCGGCCGGGAGATTCGCCTGCGCACTGAACTCGAGAAATTCGTTGTCACCAAGATGCGAACCATCGGGGCCCGCTCGGGCCGACCCTGCATCCCGCCAGTGGTGCAGCTGTGCGTCGAGGGCGGCAAGTTCACCCTGCTGACCGCCGCCCAGGCCGCCCAGGAGGGCACCCCGGTCATCGCCGTCCGCGGCAGCGGCCGCGCCGCCGACCATCTCGTGTGGGCCAACGAGATTCGTCGACAATGGACAACAACGAATCGACCGAACGAAGCTGAGATTCGGTCGCGGATCAAGGAGCTGGTCGGCGAGTTCGCCAATACGAGCGGCCCGATGGAACGGCGGGCTCTGGAACGGGCGCTGTACAGGTTCGCCTGCGAGTCCGAGGAGGCCTTCCCCATGGACCTGCTGACTGTGTTCGACCCGCTGGAGGACACGGATTTGAGTCGGTCGGTGCTGTACCTGGTGTTCCGGCATCAGGACTTTAAGGACGATATCATGACTCAGGTAGCATCCGGGATGTCTCATATGTGTCTCATATCTGTTGGTTTTTGCACAGGAGTCTCACAAATGTTGTTAGTTACACAGGGGTCTCATACCTGTTGCCACTTACACAGGGGTCTCATACCTATTGCCAGTTACACAGGGGTCTCATACCTGTTGCCACTTACACAGGGGTCTCATACCTGTTGCCAGTTACACAGGGGTCTCATACCTGTTGCCACTTACACAGGGGTCTCATACCTATTGCCAGTTACACAGGGGTCTCATACCTGTTGCCAGTTACACAGGGGTCTCATACCTGTTGCCACTTACACAGGGGTCTCATACCTGTTGCCACTTACACAGGGGTCTCATACCTGTTGCCACTTACACAGGGGTCTCATACCTGTTGCCACTTACACAGGGGTCTCATACCTATTGCCAGTTACACAGGGGTCTCATACCTGTTGCCACTTACACAGGGGTCTCATACCTGTTGCCACTTACACAGGGGTCTCATACCTGTTGCCACTTACACAGGGGTCTCATACCTGTTGCCACTTACACAGGGGTCTCATACCTGTTGCCACTTACACAGGGGTCTCATACCTGTTGCCACTTACACAGGGGTCTCATACCTGTTGCCACTTACACAGGGGTCTCATACCTGTTGCCACTTACACAGGGGTCTCATACCTGTTGCCAATTACACAGGGGTCTCATACCTGTTGCCACTTACACAGGGGTCTCATACCTGTTGCCACTTACACAGGGGTCTCATACCTGTTGCCAGTTACACAGGGGTCTCATACCTGTTGCCACTTACACAGGGGTCTCATACTTGTTGTGAGTTACACTGTGGTGTCAAACCTATTGTTAGGCACAGGTGTCTCATACCTCGCCCAACAACCACTCCAGGTTGTGCTGGCGATGTCCTGGGATCGAGCCGACATTGCCGAGTCGGAAATATTCTCCGCCATCAGCGAGTCCCAGCTGCGCGAGCTCAACATGAACCGCCTGTTCATCAAGGCGCTGATGTGCCAGCAGCTGGGCTTCATCGAGCTGTTTATGGACTACGGGGTCTCGGCTGTCAACGTGCTGAACAGGGAGCGGATGGAGCGGCTCTATCTGAAGGTTTTTATCTGATTTCGAAACTTTTTAAGTACCTATACTTACAAATTTGACATTAATTTTCACACAAAATTCCAGTTTATAACTCAAGGAACTCAACAGTCGGAAAGACTATTAGCTAAGATTATTCAAACACGGGTGAGTCTTTGTTTCGGAGAAATCTTTGTTATTTAAGTGAAATAGCTATTTCGAGACTAGAGACTGACTGGGATAAGCCACTGTAGAAAGCTTCTATAAGATTATCGGATAATCCACTTTTTTGAAAACTCTGAGATTATCAAATAATAAACAGTTTCGAAAACTCTATGAGATTATCAGATAATCCACTGTTTCGAAAACTCTATGAGATTATGGGATAATCCTCTGCTTCGAAAACTCTATAAGATTATCGGATAATCCACTGCTTCGAAAACTCTATGAGATTATCGGATAATCCACTGCTTGGAAACCTCTATAAGATTATCGGATAATCCACTGTTTCGAAACCTCTATGAGATTATCGGATAATCCACTGCTTCGAAAACTCTATGAGATTATCGGACAATCCATTGCTTCAAAAACACTATACGATTATTTGATAATCCACTGTTTGGAAACCTCTATGAGATTATCGGATTATCCACTGTTTCAAAATGACTGTAAGAACATTAGATAATCCACTGTTCTAAAAACTTAATGCGATTATTTGATAATCCACCGAAACTAAAACTCTATGAGATTATCGAATAATCCTCCGATACTTAAACTCTATAGGATTATCAGATAAGTAGCCAACTTTATCCAAGATTGCAAAACTTGATTCCACCTTTCAAGGAACTCATGGAGTCCTGCAAATGCACCAGCGGATCGCCAAAGTCCAGCGGCAAAATTTCCAAATATGGCGGCGTTGAACAGAAGGAGATTCTCCTACTGATTGGCCGGATCATCAAAACTCTGACCAATGACGTGTTGGACAATATCTACACTGAGGGTAACACTTGATTGATGCACTTTTAGAGTTGGGATATGAGAGACTGCAGTTGGGATCTGAGAGACTGTAGCTGGGATCTGAGAGACTGTAGCTGGGATCTGAGAGACTGCAGTTGGGATCTGAGAGATTGTAGATTTGGGATCTAAGAGACTGCAGCTGGGATCTAAGAGACTGCAGCTGGGATCTGAGAGACTGCAGTTGGGATCTGAGAGATTGTAGATTTGGGATCTAAGAGACTGCAGCTGGGATCCAAGAGACTGCAGCTGGGATCTAAGAGATTGCAGTTGGGATCTAAGCGATTGCTGTTGGGATCTAAGAGATTGCAGTTGGGATCTGAGCGATTGCAGAGTTGGGATCTGAGAGATTGCAGTTGGGATCTGAGAGACTGCAGTTGGGATCTAAGAGACTGCAGCTGGGATCTGAGAGAGCAGCTGGGATCTAAGAGACTGCAGCTGGGATCTGAGAGATTGCAGTTTGGGATTGATTTTCCATGAGATTGTAGAGTTAAAAATTCCCTACACGTCCCAAATCCGCAGCCTACCTGACCGACAATCCCTCGGTGGATCCCACCAAGGATCTGTATCCGCCTAGGAAACGCGACGGATCTCGGAAGTTCAATCTGCAAGACTTGTTCATCTGGGCCATCCTGTGCCACAACATGGACCTGGCCGTGCTGTTCTGGAAGAACGGCAAGAACCAGATCAGCACGGCTCTGATTGGCCGGCTGCTGTTGCGTCACATGGCTAAGGACGCGGATGCCAACGATGAGATGGAGCTGAAATCCGTGTTCGAAGCCGATTCGCAACGATTCGAGGAGCTCGCCCTGGGCGTCCTGGCCATGTGCTACGAACGCAACCGGGACATCACCAAAGCGGTGCTCATCCGGGAGCTGCCGATGTGGAATTGCCAGACACCGCTGGCCATTGCCGAGGGCAGCGAGTGCTTGGACTTCATGCACCATTCCTCTGTGCAGGTGTGCATAATAATAAAGATAAATCTGCAGGAGGGCTGTCGGCACCTTGACGCTTGAAGCTAAATTGTCCCACAACCAGCGAAGGGGCATGACTGTCCATTGCGCTGACTCCTGAAGCGCGTTCAGTCACACTAAATACCGTACGCAGGTAAAGACACACACACACACACACACACACACAGTGAACAGCGGAAATCTAGTATAGCACCCAGTCACGCATTCACGTAGGGTGTACAAGCGGTATTTCTAGGAACGTACACCCTCTACGCCTTGGGGGTTGTCCTCATGGGCGTAAATTGTGCAACTGGCCCATAGCCCAAAAAATTCGTACACAAAGCCCCATATTAATGTGACCCTGCGCACACGAAACCGCTCTAGGGAAAATAGCCAACCTACAACGCGGGATCGAACCTGGACTAGTGGCATGAACAATTCGGGAATTCAGTGGTAAATTTTCTTGGATCCATTAACCGTTTCAGGATCGAACAGGCTTGAAAGTTTTGACAGTTTTTCAAGGTATGAAATGTTTGGCAGCTGCAACCGTTTTTCTCCCGAGCAGGACCTGCTGACCATGATCTGGATGGGCGGCATGGTGACCAACACGCCGACCTGGAGAATCGTCACCTGCCTATTTCTGCCATTTCTCACTCCGTTTCTGATCTTCAAAACGCACCGGAAGTTCAACTACATGCACATCCACGAATGGTGCAAGCAGGAGAGGAACAAGCTCAACCAGTCCACTGTATCGCTGGAGACCCAGGACCGCGCTCGCCTATTAAACGTACTCGAAGAGGTTCAAGTAGTCGATAAATCAGCCGTCAACACTCGCGAATACCTAGAGACAATCATGGTTGACGAGGTCGTGGAATCCTTGGAGGTCAGCCTGAAGACTCGGCAGCAAATGCGCATGGAAAGCCTCTACCAGAAGCGTCAGGGCTTCATGAACCTGTCGTTTCTCTCCTGCCTGCAGCTGTTCTTCCTGTCTCCTCTGGTGAAGTGCATCCTGAACTGCCTGTCCACCCTGATGTTCCTCTCGATGCTGTCCTACATTGTGCTGGTTGAGCTCGGCCAGCGCTGCGACCCGAGCAAGCCGCTGCACTGGACCGAGTGGTTCATCTTCATGTGGGTGCTGCAGTTCATGGCTGAGGAAGTCCGCCAGTTCTCGCACTTCCGCTCGCTGACCACCAAACTGAAGGGCATGTCCTATTGGGACAAATTCGACTTGGTTCTGTGCAGCCTGTTTATCACCTGCGTTGTCATGCGCCTCTTCTTTCCTCGGTTGTGCGACTGGGTCCAGTGTGTTTACGCCGTCACCCTGGCTCTGTTCTTCTTGAGATTCATGCAGTTCTACTATGTGCACCACACTCTGGGTCCTAAAGTGCTCATGATTATCGAGATGGTAAGTCACATCGAGCGATTGACATT
>CATNEM010000275.1:82500-90000 GCA_950096795.1 Macrostomum cliftonense | reverse complement strand
TCTCGCTACTCGCCATTTTGCCAGTAACCAGATAAGTAATTTGACAATCTTAAGCATAGAAATCATTTTTTTCGGTAGCCGTGTTTTGCCACGTTTTTATTTTTTCCAACTTCGCACAATCATTTTTCTCTTAATTAGAACTAACAGCATTAAAAAATTTCTTAAAAATATCAAAAAAATCTTTAGTGCCATTTTCTGCCATTCACTTCGCCTAATTATTGATTTTGGCTGTGTTACTTTCAATGCAATTTTTCTTTCACATTTTTTTAATTTTATTAGTCACTATCACAATATTTATGCACCCGCTCTATTATTAATGATATTTATTTAGTTGTAAACAGTTTTAGCTATATTACGGTACCAAAATCTTTTAGCAAATCATGCATTCCTTTTTGTTCTAAAGCTTTTTCAGTTTACATTTGAGCTGAAAATTTTCAATAAAATGGAATTCACTTGCAATCAAGAGAGCAGTACAGTTGCTTAGTCGGATTATCCTATATATATCTGTTTTAGACTTACGAATAAGTTTTCTATTTTTCGAGAACAAGCTACACTCGTAGATTTAATGCCTTTTCTAAAAACGGCCCTTTTAAGGGCTAATAATCGTGACTTAAGCTATGTAGCAATGAACTCACTGATTTATCCATTATCCAGTAGGTTATCTGTATGCGATCTGAAGTTGATAATTCGAAGGACTCATGAGTACTTTAACTGAGCCATAGACATTCGCCATGAACCTTTCATGAATTATTGCTAAATTTCTCAGGTCAAAATGGTGTACTTAGCTTGGTGTCAAAAATCGCATTCCAGTTTTGTGGAAATGCACAAGCTTCTTCACACAATTACGTACACTTTAAGATATATCGCGATATTCAAGCGAGTTGCTATATAGCTCAACAAACAACCTCACGGATAGTTCTGTCCCGCTCTTACCGTGTGTAGCTAGCTACATTATCCACCCAGGGGGGTAGGGTAGCTGCTACTGCTATAGTTTTTGACAATGGGGTGGGGTTGTTTGAATATTCTATTTTATTGAGTCTCCGCATATTTGACGCAGAGCTGGCGCGTATAACTTTCAAAGAAGTTACAGTTCTCTGCTTCAGATCGATTGAGAACAGAAGCATTCATAAGTATTGACTCTATATTGACACTCTTTTAGACACATTTTTAGCGTTATTTAACGCGAAGCCTAACATTAGCTTCTTTAACAACAGAAAACGACGAGAAAGCAAATCAGATAATTCAAAAAAAGATTATGTCAGTATCCTCATTATCAAACAGCGGTCTCCCGTGGGAGGAGGTCGCGCACCACGAGAAGGCGCGACCGCAGCTCAGGTAAGCAAAGCTTTTCTAGAAAATACGACAATGATAGCCAAGTTGGTAATGGCCAAAAATTTGTTATTTTGTCGGTTTTGGAAGCAACGTTTAGTCTAGGATGCATGCCACCATGACGTACCTTCTTTGATACACTGCGTGAATATAGGATTTGTAAAAATGAGTATAGGATTTAAGAATATTTTGATTTATTCGCATAATATTACATAAGGATACAGATACTTGGCTACACATTTCTTACTTCCTTCCGTCTACCGTTCTTTCTGGCTCGGCAGTCTAGCGCGTCTGCCTTGTGTGCCACTGGTCCAGGTTCGACCCCGCCTTGTAGGTTGACTATTTTCCACAGCGCCGTGTCTTGTGCAGGGTCACATTAATTTGGGGCCTTGTGCCCGAATTGGTTGGGGCTATGGGCCAGTTGCGCAATTTACGCCCATGAGGGCAAGCCCTCAAGGCATAGAGAGTGTACATTCCTGGAACCGCCGCTTGTACATCCTATGTGAGTGCGTGACTGGGTGCCGGCCTGTGTGTGTGTCTATGCCTGCATACCGTATTTAGTGTGACTGAACGCGCTTCAGGAGCCAGAGCAATGATTTGGTTGTGGGACGATGTCGCTTTAAGCGTCAAAGTGCCTGCAGCCCTCCTGCAGATTTTGCTTTTTTAGCCTACTATTAGCAGGCAGATCGAAGTTGATTGCTCAAAATTAATCCTTCAAACTGACTGTGGAACCCAATCAGTCTGAAAGCCAATGAATTAATGAAATTGAGGGCCAAATTGTCCTAGTACCTCTTCCCTCTTCATTTGAACAAATTCTGCAATTTTTCCTAATTGAAAAATAGCTACGGGCTTCTTTCAATGGGATGCACTGTTCTGATTCCAATAAATTTCCAAACGTAACTGGAACTGGATTGAACCGGTTTTCTCAACTGACAGACAGACGAGAAAGTCCCGCAGACCCCGCACTTTTTCATTCACCTCGAAATGATAGCCGCCTTCTCTCATTCGTCCCAACTTCCTTGGAGCAGCAGCTCACCAGCTTGACATCCCTCTGCCAAGCATGCAGCCAAGCTCGTTTTTTAAATTTCTTCTCCTTAGGCTCGTGTATCAGAGTCAGATCAAAATTTAATTGGACTCCGGATGTGGAGTAAGCACTAGCTCCGCATCCCATCGCAATTATGCACTTTGATATAGGGTTCCTCTTTCTGCTCGTAATGATGATGAGGATTGCGAGTTGTGTTTTTTCCCCGAGTACATTTCTCGGACTTGGTGACCCCTCGCCTCCTTCTTTGCTCACCTCTCTCATCTGTCCGGCATCTGCGTACTTTATGCGGCTCTTCATCTTCGCGCATAGTTACAGTGTCCAATTTCTGAGTGTTTAGACTAATGTGACTACAGTAGTGACTAGAGTAATCAAAGCGTGTTTTAAGTGAGTGAGACTATTGGAGCATTCAAAAGACAAGGACACCTATTAAGACTTACATAGTTCGATAGAGTAAGAAGGCAGGAACCTCATATCAAAAGATGAGATTTGCATCTGCTTCCAATCGAGCGCAATCTTTAATTTTATGTCGAAAAACAGCAAATTTCCTATCTCCGTAGTATATTTTTTCCCGTCGTTCTACTTAAGGTGTCCTTGTCAAAAGATCGCACAGAAATTACGAGCTAAATCAGAGAAGGCCATATACAAAAAATAATTTTTTTTACAGCGGTCCAGACTTTCATGCAGGATATTACTGATGCGTGTTAGCTTATTGAGACGCAACTGAAGCTGTGTGTTTTATGAATATTCAAATTTTGTTACGTTAAAATTTCAAGTTGACATGTTCACCTGTTAAAAAGTTCTGAGAAAATTCTCGTACATTAGAAACACCCCTCGTAGTTCGTGAGGCTCAGCTTCCATTTGGCTCATTAGACCGCTGCCCCATTAATTTTTAATTCCAAAATCTGTAATTAAAGGGAAATTGACTCAGGCTAAATGCACTGAACGTTAAAACTATCGTAAAAAATCGGATAGTCTGCTATTAGTGTAACCAAGCTACACGACTTAGCTAAGATAAGCTGTCGTTTACCCGAGCTAAAAATTTACAATCAGCAACAAATTTTGAAATAAAAAATCTCGATTAAAAGGATTCGAACCTCCTGCTGCGGACTTTGCTCTGCTGGAAGAAGGGGGGTAGGGGAGCGTGAAAGGTCCAGACCAAATGACAAGAGATAAGATAAAAGCAAAGCGTGCGTCTAATGCCTTGTTCAGAGCAGTTAGGCTTTTTGTTCAGCTTAAATCTAACGTTGCGGCTTTTTGTTAAAATATGACAACCTTTTAACGTACCTAATATGAGTAAATGAAGCGCAGTTTTATTGTTTAGTCTATTCTTATTTTTTCGATTATATTCTGCAATCTACTACATCTTTTGTCTTACCTAAAAGTGCAAATGTAGCTTGGGCTAGGGTGAGGTTGAGCCACGGGATTTGAGTTTCCCTGCTGTCCCAATTCAACTTAATTCTCTAATTTTCCGTTTTCTGACCGTATATATAGTTAGTTAACTATAGGTGAGCCCCAGCCTCCTTCCTTCCTCTCTCCGCGTGGGTGGTCTTCCCAATCCGGAATTTTCCCATCTCCCCTTTAACTATATAAGCTTGCCTATTTTGCAACATTATAAGGTGCGCGCCGGAGGCAATTTCTGCTCAGATTTCCTCACAACTTGGAGCCCGATTTTGTGGCCGCGGAGCTGGCTGGCGGTTTTGAATTACTTCCGCGGCCAAAACGGGGGGGGGAAGATGCTTTAAGCCTCAAGTCAATCAGATTGCAGGCATCCCTATATTGGGGAACAGAAAAAAAGGCACATTACTCTGGTCTAAACTTTTGATGCCTCTTCTCGGGTGAGCACGGCGCAGCTCCCATTAGAAGATTTTGAGGCAAGAAAAAGTGCACAATGTCTCCCGTCCAACTTCCACTTGCATTCTTTTATGATGGCCCTGTAGGGGTGGCCATTCAAGTGCGACTTCCTTGAGACGTCAATAGGAGCGGAGATTGAGGAAATTTGAGCTGGCAACTCAGGTTCACTGAGTAGCGTTGGTGCGGCCTGAGAGGACAGAAATTGAGAAATTGGCTCAGCTTTATGGAAAGCACAGAGAATTTCTTCCCGGAGGTAAGCAAGCGAAAAAAGATTTGAGTAGCTTTGCCGATGCACTGACGAAAGATTACTCAAAGCTAGAGAGTTTTGACCTGATGTAACTCATTTTTCAGCTGTAATAACACTATTGTCTGCCTGTCTGTCTGTCTGTCTGTCTGTCTGTCTTTTTTCTGCCTTTCTGTCTGTCTGTCTGCCTGTCTGTATGTCTGTCTGTCTGACTGTCTGTCTGTGTGTGTGTCTGTCTGTCTGTCTGTCTGTGTGTCTGTCTGTCTGTCTGTCTGTCTGTCCGTCTGTTTGTCTTGGGTCGCATTATACAGTCATAATTTCCCCTTGGATGACTCAGGGTGCTCTGTCTCTGACCCTCATTGTGGATTGCGCATTTAACAACGCGACTGTCAACGCGAGCTCCCTAATTAAACAATCCAACAGCGAGTAACCTCCACCTCAATCACCGTTGGAAACTGTTATTTGCAGAGGCGAAACACCAGTCGCCCACAGAGCTGGTAGGGTACTCCGTATGGAGAAATAACTTGCACTTTTCCCATAATGGAGGGACAGATGGGAACAGTAGACGAACGTTAACGAATTGTGTCTTCGACTCATCGAGCATCTAGCAGGGTCTTATTTGCTGGAAATTTCTGCTACGAGCATCGAATTGATAGATTCTGCTGCGGGTTCTTCCGACTGGCTTGCAGGTCCCTCCCACTCACTCTTCATCAGCGGGCCCTCTGTGCCTGCCTGCCTGCCTCTGCGTCTCTGGTTTAAAAGCACTGGCTTGGGGGGAGAAGAGAATCAGGGCCTCTCAGCCAATGGCGGCATTTTCTCTGCTAACTAATGCAACGGTGACTGAGAGCGAGAAAACAGAGACATGATGTGTAGGGAAAAAAGGGAAGACGCAGACACTGGGCGCCGAGGGGGGGGGGAGAAGAGAGGGGGAGACAGACAGGAAGATTATTAGGCGAGTTTTCGGTCGCTAGAGAACCGACAGAGAGAAACCGCATCCGCGTGCCTGGCAGTTGCTAGCTGCATCGCTGGTTCACACAGCTCAGCAAAGCGGCAGCTTCGCGGTGAGGAAGAGGTCCCCACTGGCTCCCCCCCCCTGCCCCGATCTCTCGCTACACTCTGCTTGCTAAAGCCGCTGCCACCAATACTCCAGCTGATAAACCCAGGCAAAACCCCCAAAGTCCTAACACTTTGATACAGACCGCCTGCGATTGTCTCTGTTAGATAGCGAAATCTCGCTACTCCACAGATACGCCACCCCCACTCCCCCCTATTAATTCTGAATAATAACGGTCTCTCAACGACCTTCGAGATTTACTAACTGTGCTGGTGTTTGATAAAGACAGACCTAGAGAGAGAGACGGTTTCTGAAGCGATTCAACAGTTATTTTTGTTTTTTTACACCTTGAAGCGTGGAGGTGGAATAACACGAGTCAAGGTAAATCAACTAGTTTCTTTATTGGTTATTTGGGGCAGTTACTTCTGACAATTTGTATCCTCCCTTAGCTCTAACTTCTTGATCTCCCTTCTCTATCTTATTGATCTCCCCTCTCTACCCCTTCTTGATCTCCCTTCTCTACCCCTTCTTGATCTCCCTTCTCTACCCCTTCTTGATCTCCCTTCTCTACCCCTTCTTGATCTCCCTTCTCTACCCCTTCTTGATCTCCCTTCTCTACCCCTTCCTGATCTCCCCTCTCTACCCCTTCTTGATCTCCCTTCTCTACCCCTTCTTGATCTCCCTTCTCTACCCCTTCTTGATCTCCCTTCTCTACCCCTTCCTGATCTCCCCTCTCTACCCCTTCTTGATCTCCCTTCTCTACCTTCTTGATCTCCTTTCTCTACCCCTTCTTGATCTCCCTTCTCTACCCCTTCTTGATCTCCCTTCTCTACCCCTTCCTGATCTCCCTTCTCTACCCCTTCTTGATCTCCCCTTTCTACCCCTTCTTGATCTCCCTTCTCTACCTTCTTGATCTCCTTTCTCTACCCCTTCTTGATCTCCCTTCTCTACCCCTTCTTGATCTACCTTCTCTACCCCTTCTTGATCTCCCTTCTCCACCCCTTCTTGATCTCCCTTCTCTACCCCTCCTAATATCCCTTCTATACCCAAAATGATCTCCTTTAAGTCCACTCGCACAACACTCCCATTCCACGTCCCACTTTCTTCACTCCTTCTACGTACTTTCTTCTGTAAGTGGTATTGCATTACGAAAAAAATATCTTGCCCAAGGCGCCATACTAACATCGCAGCATTGCTACACTTGCACGAAGGGCTGTACTCTGGGGAGAAGGGTCATGCAAGGTTAAACATATGCAGGCAAGTGAACGCGCGCTTCCCTTGAAAAAAATCGCCTATATAGCATTGGATAGAATAAAAATACAGCTGATAGAAAGAGACAGAGGGACAAGCGGAACAGTCTTGTCGTCTTGAAACAGCCGGGCAGACAATTTTTTTTCATCGGAAGTGAATGAAAAGATGCGACGGTTTTTGTCTGGCGACATAATTTAATTGCGGAGCGGGTTCGTGGCGTGACAGCTCACGGTGCCAAATTTAGCTTTTGGAATTTTTGTGACAGAATTGTCTGCCTGCTCGTCTTTTACATGTAGCTGACTGCTCGTAGCTTCTCGTCTCAATTATTAGTCTTTCGGTCCGTCTGTCTGTCGGTGTGTCTGTCTGTCTGTCTGTCTGTGCCTGTCTGTCTGTCTGTCTGTCTGTCTGTCTGTCTGTCTGTCTGTCTGTCTGTCTGTCTGTCTGTCTGTCTGTCTGTCTGTCTGTCTGTCTTGCTGTATGTCTGTCTGTCTGTCTGTCTGTCTGTCTGTCTGTCTGTCTGTCTGTCTGTCTGTCTGTGTGTCTGTCTGTCTGTCTGTGTGTCTGTCTGTCTGTCTGTCTGTCTGTCTGTCTGTCTGTCTGTCTGTCTGTCTGTCTGTCTGTCTGTCTGTCTGTGTGTCTGTCTGTCTGTCTGTGTGTCTGTCTGTCTGTCTGTCTGTCTGTGTGTCTGTCTGTCTGTCTGTCTGTCTGTCTGTCTGTCTGTCTGTC
>CATNEM010000275.1:0-72500 GCA_950096795.1 Macrostomum cliftonense | reverse complement strand
AGCCCCTAAAACTCTTTCAAGCTGTTTTAAAACGCATAAAGTAGAAAAATCATTGAAAGCAACGGAATAATTTCATATTTTTGCCGTCAACCCCAGCATTAAAAAGCGCCGCTAAAAGTGTTTTTTTGTTTCGAAAACAATTATTTTGTTAAAAAAACACATTTCAACAATTGGAAAACCCAGTTTTTCCAATTCCTTTATTTCGTAATTTACTGTATGCGTTAAAACAAAAAATCGTGCGCAATTTTTGTAATTACAGCTCCAACTAGAAAAAAACAACAGGAGCAAAAACGGCGCACAATTTTTTTAAACCACATTTTCTTCGCAATGTCCGACTGTAACAACCTGATGTATTTAGCATTGAACTTTTAAGCGCCCAACACGCCCCCCGTTGCTGCTGATGTGATTTTCGCTGTTGTTCAATTAGCTGTTTTTCGTTTGTCTTTCCGTTAAGTTTCTGTCGCAATCGCAACAATATTAGCGCACAAATCCATTTACGCTCGTAAAGAAAGTTTTTGGCGCCCTAGTACCATTTAATTTGATCCTCTGACAGTGCATTGTGGTGAACTCACAACAGAACTTGGGCAGCAAGCTGCCCCCAGCTGAGACGAATTGTTAAGCCCATCTGACATCCCCTTATTACGCAACCCAGTTGACCTTGGTGACCCATCCGACCCTAAGTCACCTAGCCGACCCTTCTGACGTCACCTAGTCGCCCCTTGTGACGTCACCTAGCCGACCCTTGTGACGTCACCTTGTCGCCCCTTGTGACGTCACCTAGCCGACCCTTGTGACGTCATCCATCCGACCCTTGTGAAGTCACCCAGCCGACCCTTGTGAAGTCATCCATCCGACCCTTGTGACATCACCTAGTCGCCCCTTGTGACGTCACCTAGCCGACCCTTGTGACGTCATCCATCCGACCATTGTGACGTCACCTAGTCGTCCCTGGTCACCCCGACAGCCCGTGAAGCCCATCAGACAAGCCATAAATCACCGTCTCCTTGTCTCCTTGTGCAACCAGCGACTATGCGTATTTGTAATTTGGCAATCCCGCGTAAAATGTTATTTTGCAATCAATTATTATAACAAATGCAATTGCAAGGTCAGACCGCACCCTAAATATAATTGCACTGATCTAAGAGATATTGATTTATTTTTGTTGATTGCAATCTTAGCTACTTTTATTTTTAACTTTGTTAATTTAGTGCAAATAAAAACAAAAAATACTGGAAAATTAGAGTCACATGCGTTATACACAATACGCATATATCATATATTAAAGTAATGATCAAAATCAAACAGGTTATTTTTATATTTAAATTTCACAGAAAGAGCTACGCATGCAACTGTTTAATACAGCGGTAACCATAGCAACAATATGCTGTATGCATTATATATTATACATTTACGAGAAATGGGCCTCAGACACGGAATAGCTCAGTATAGTAAGTACAATATACAGTAGGAAAACTATTAATAAACATCAAGAAGTACAACAGAAAATGAAAGGATGCCAATTTTTTTCAAGAAATGATCACGCAATGAAGGCTCACGTATTGCAATTTAGCAGTCAGCAAACCACAATATTAATAATAATAATATTATTATTAGTACGAATAAGCAATAATTGCCTCTATTATGCGCCTAGACAGCTGAATAAGGATGGTTGCATAATCAGCCGCAGGTGTCCCTTATTGCAAATGGGAAAATTACTTAATGATTGCAGGTACATTTACCGTAAATAATAATCAGAAATCAGTAATCCAAGTATGATTTGTTAAAATTTTATGTATAGATGTATCAATAGATATATCAGGGCAAGCTTACGCACTCAACTGGAATCAGCAAGTATATATATATAGGTATAAAATAAGGGAATGTTAATTAACAAAGTGAATTTAAATAATGAAAGAATAATAAGAATCATAGTTTCTAATATATCAATGTAAGCTCAAAGCTCATAAAGGGGCATGAGTTGCCGACAATTTTCAAAAGCGATGCTGCATCAAGTCATGGCCTCTGTAAACGTCAATCAATCAATGAATAAACCAGATCTCTCACAGCTCCAAGGGTGGGAAAGTGTCCCTGGCTAGCAGAGTGCTTGGTTTAGGCGAGTCTCTATTAGTGAGGTACTCGTGCAGGTTTGGCATCACCGTTTCAGACATGCTGGCAAGAAATTCGTGATCAAATGCGGCTGCGGGTGATTGACAGGTTTTTTAAAATTTGTTAAAATTTGTTAAAATCGTTGAAATTGATTTTAATTTTCAATTTTATTTCTGTTTGACAACAATTACGATCTCGCCCTGGGTTCTTCTCGCGTTATTTTGCACTTTTTAACGTCAAAAGCCCAAAATCTTTACTATCGATCGTCAAATCTCTCAACCATCGCAGAATCTCTCCCATCTTACACTTATCTCCCAAAATCGCACCGGCATCTCACAAAATCTCACCCATATGTCACAAAATCTCACCCATATTTCACAAAATCTCACCCATATTTCACAAAATCTCGCCCATATCTCACAAAATCTCGCCCATATCTCACAAAATCTCACCCATATCTCACAAAATCTCGCCCATATCTCACAAAATCTCACCCATATTTCACAAAATCTCGCCCATATCTCACAAAATCTCACCCATATTTCACAAAATTTCACCCATATTTCACAAAATCTCGCCTATGTGCCATGTCTCACAAAATCTCGCCCATATCTCACAAAATCTCACCCATATCTCACAAAATCTCGCCCATATCTCACAAAATCTCACCCATATTTCACAAAATCTCGCCCATATCTCACAAAATCTCACCCATATCTCACAAAATCTCGCCCATATCTCACAAAATCTCACCCATATTTCACAAAATCTCGCCCATATCTCACAAAATCTCGCCCATATCTCACAAAATCTCACCCATTTTTCTCAAAATCTCACCCTCATTTCACAAAATCTCGCCCATATCTCAAAAAATCTCTCCCATATTTCACAAAAACTCACCCAAATTGATGTTGTCCCGTTTCAGCGCCACCAGCACCAGGAACAGAACTTCCCTGTAGAGCGAGCGCTGAGCAATAAACGTCTTTCGTGGCGATCTGTTGCCAGGCAACAGTCGGGGACTCAGTTTGCCATCGGCCGACTTAACAGACGAGCCAGCGGCAGTCTCCGGAATGCGCCTGGCCAGCACAGTGCGCAACGCTGTGTTCATATCGTTCTCCATGATGCAGTTGATCACGCTGTCCATCAAACGGCTGAGGTCGTCATCAACAGGCTGGCTGTTCAGACGGGTTCTGTACAGCTTGTACAGCATGGGAGCCTGCGACTCGTCGTTTTCCCAGCAGCAGCGGATGCTCAGCGTCGGGGGAGCCGCCGCCAAGTCTGGCAACGGTTGGATCTGGCGATGCCACTGCAGCAGGTGGTCGCTGAGGCAGTGCGGCAGCTTCAGCCGCTCCAGGTACCTAAAGTGGGGGGGGGGCAGGGGTGGAGTTTGAAAGCTCCGATACTTGGCTGATGAAAACAATACAACGTTTTAAGGTAGGTTAGAGTAGGGTAGTTCACTCTGCCCTAGTAAATCTGCGCATTACTCAAATCAAAACCTAGTCCAGCCTAAAGCTACTTACTCGTAGTTTAGCACAAAACTGCCTGCTTAACCATAAAAGTACCTAGTCTACCTTTAAACTACCTACTCTACCCTTAAGCAACCCAGTCTACCTATATAGACGTAGTATACCCAAAAGTTACCCAGTCCACCCATAAAACTACCCAGTCTAACCTAAAACTACCCATTTTAACCTAAAACTACTTAGTCCAACCTAAAACTACCCAGTCCACCACTAAAACTACCCAGTCCACACCTAAAACTACCCAGTCCACCACTAAAACTACCCAGTCCACCACTAAAACTACCCAGTCCACCACTAAAACTACCCAGTCCAACCTAAAACTACCTATTCTAACCAACCTAAAAGGAACTAATCTACCTAAAAACTATCTACAGACTCTGAATACCCGAAAATACCTAATGTAACGAAAGCACCCTAGTCGACCAAAACTTCCCAATTTAAATCAAACTACCCTACCCAAAAGTGAACTCCACCAGCCCCACTAAACCAGCCCCGAGAGCCCTCACCAGAGCAGATTCCAGAACAGCAGGCAGTTAGTGTGACTAGAATCGCCAATATTAGCCCGAAACCCGGCACCAGCCAGCCAGGCATCGCCATTATCCGCCAGCAGAGTCTCCAACTCCTTGCGCAGCACCAACGGTGACAGATAGACCACAGAGAGCGACTGGCCGTTGGAGCATTCAACAGACAGCTCCGGTCTCAGCGTCCTGCAGCAGAACGGACAGTCAATAGTCAGACAAGAATCGTCAGCCGACCAGCCGTCCATGATTTCTTCGTCGTAGACGGTGACTCGACAAGACGGACAGACGGTGCAGGAGGTGATGCGAACGTCAAGCCGACTTGTAGAATCTGACGAAATCGTCGTCGAGGACGTCGACAAGGAGGAGCTTCGAACAGTCGACAGCATCAGCGGCTGATGCGGCACCGGGGTCAGCAGCGGCGGCAGTCCAGGACGGCTGATGCTTCGCCAGACCCGCGCCAGACTGTCTCCGTCACTCAGCTCGGAGCCAGACTGCTGCTGGCCGGCCGGATGGTTCAGCGAAGACATCGACGAGCCGGCTAGGCGAAGGTCCTGCGAGCTGCTGCTGTTGTTGTTGTTATTGGTAGTCAGAGTGGCTTTGAGGTCATTCATCCGCTTGCTCCAGCTGCTCGCCACTTTGCTGGCGGTCTGCCTGATGCTGGCTGTCCGACGGAACGCGCTAGCCATACTGGCGCCGAAATTGGCCAGCTGATAGTGCTGACGGCCGCCGATGTCCATGGAGGCGACGCTGCCGCTGTCCAAGCTAAACGTATCGTCGGCTTGCTGTTTAGGCGCCGCTTTTTTATCGCTTGCCTGTCGGTTGCCAAGGAAACTGTAGTGCAACTCGGATTTCTCCGTAGAGAACGGCGACTTGTAACGAATTGGTGAAGACGAGGGCTTTGAAGAGCCGGACTGAGCAGCTGCCACGGGCGCCGGCGTGTTCGACTGGCAAGTCGGCGACGACGTGCCCGACGGGCTGACGCGAATTTCAACGACGGCGGACGGTTCGGGACAGCAGCAGAATGACATTCGACGATCGGTTGACGCTCCGGCTAGAGAGGACTGCGGCCGAACTTGACGACGCTGCAGATTGTCGACGCTGCCGCTGCGAAGGCGTTGAAGCTTCGGCTTGCCCTGCTGTTGCGGCTGATGCTGAGGCTGCTGCTCCGGCTGGTTAGGCGGCTGACGAACCGTCAGGCGTACGCGCGGCTCAACTAATACGATTGACTGGCGATGCTGGCCGTCAGGATGCGGCTGACGCTGGTGGCGATGTCGCTGACAGACGGGCTGGCCGTGGGACCGTCTGCGACCGGACTGGAACATCAGCAGGCCGGCCGAGGGATTCGCTGATGGAATGGCGCGTCGGATGGGGAAAAACAAGGGATGAAACGGGGATTTTGACGGGCAAAGTGGAGTAGAGTGAGCGGAGGTGACAGGGCGACAGAGAGGGAATAGATAGGGGGTAGAAGGGTGGAGTAGAGGGGGGCAGAGACGGGTAGAAACGGGAAAAGAGGGGGTACAGCGGCTTGAGAAAGACAGAAACGGCTAGAGAGGGGGGAGAGAGAGAAGAAAGAGAGGGGCGAAGAGAGGGGGGGGAAGAGAGAGGGGAGAGATAGAGAGGGGGGAGAGAGAGGGGGGAGAGAGAGGGGAGAGAGAGAGAGAGGGGAGAGAGAGGGGAAGAGAGAGGGGGAGAAGAGAGAGAGGGGAAAGAGAGAGGGGAGAGAGAGGGGGGAGAGAGAGGGGAGGAGAGAAAAAGGGTAAGAGAGAGAAGTAGAAGGGAAAGAGAGAGATAGAGAGGGAAAGATAGGAGGGCAGAGGGGTACAAAGCGTTATAGTGGAACAGAGAGGGTGGCACAGAGAAGGGAGCCCATAATGGGGTAGTTAAGCGGTAGAAAGGGGGTAAAGAGGGATAGAGAAAGAGGAGATTAGGATAAAGAAGGGCAGAAGGAGCACAGAGAGCCGGCAGAGAGGGGGGTATAAAAGTTAATGGAGCGGCAATAGCAAAGTTAGATGAGCGGAGCACGTGGTCAGCAGGACAGCAAATGCAAAGAAACAGCCTTGAAAAAAAACAGACAATGAACACAATCATTATCTGGAATCTCACCGAGAATTTCGTGCACCCGATGAGAACCACGGGTGCCACCGCCGCCAATCCCGCTGAGCTGAGTGTCGCAACTGGCCGTGTCGGCGGCAGAGCTGGTGGCGGCGCTGCTAGCAAGCGGCCCATGGTGCTGATAGCCAAAGTCGGGACCGTCCGAGTCCAATGACTTGGCAGCGTCTATATATTTGGGAAAGCAATTTTTGGCAATCGTGAATTTTCTTACTTACTACTTACAGTATTGAAACAGAGTCTGCATCTACCAAATTTGTGAGGAAAAACCACACCGCCCCGATATGTATCGAGAATAAAAATAAATTTCTAAAGTGTATTATTTCAAAACTAAAATAGAGAGTTGTAAAAATTGATCGTAAAATAGGCATAAAATCTTGAAATTGAAACCTTTCCCGTCAAAAAGCATAATGATAATTGAAAAGATGAAGATGCAGGATCCTTTGTTAGAGCAATGGTCAAATGATGCTTAAAAATAAAGGATAAAGGGCGATTCTTAGAATTAAAAAGGAATGGTGATTCTTAGAATGAAGGCTAAATGGCAATTCCTAGAATCAAGGCTGAGGGTGATTCTTAGAATGAAGGCTGAAGGGCGTTGCTTAGAATCAAGATTAAATGGCGATTCTTAGAATCAATGCTGACAGGCGATTCTTAGAATGGAGCTTAAGTGGCGATTCTTAGAATCAAGGCTGAAGGGCGATTCTTAGAATGGAGCTTAAGTGGCGATTCTTAGAATCAAGGTTGAAGGGCGATTCTAATAATGAAGCTTGAGTGGCGATTCTTAGAATGTATAGTTAAAAGGACGTTTCCTGACGTGAACAAAGGACGAAATTAGAAAATTTTTTTGGATAAAGGACAATTTTAAGAATAACATTAAAATGATTAAAATGAACTTACCAAGGTGTAAAATAGCATTAGTGCACACAATAGCTATAACTTACTCTTAAGTTTATGAAGGCGGTAAGCAAATTTGGCTGTTTAAAGTAAGAAAATCACAAGTTTAAAGTTGGAAACTGCTAACAGGAGTGAGTTTTAGTGAGAGGCAATTCATCCTAACAACAAAAATGAGACTAGACTAGCACAAAAGCAACACATGTACAAGGGATCAGAGTCCCGAGACTGAAAAACTGTGAGTACAGTGACAAAGACTAAGATACGTACAAAGAAAAAAAAGTCAGGTTTAAGAAACAAAGACCCGGACACAAAGAGAACAGAGCGAGATCTAAAAGACAGACTAAGATAAAAAGAAAAAAGAGCAAGATTTAAGAGACAAATACTGACAAACAAACTAAAACAAGAAGCTAGATGAGTCTAAAACAAAGACTAATACAAAAACGACAACAAATAGTGGCATTCAAGAGACAAGGACTAGCAAAAAAACCTAAAACAAAGAGTGAAGCAGCAGCCAGTCACTCACTCAACAGCCCGCTGCCGGCAGTGGCCGCAGCTCCAACCAGAGCAGCCACCGGAGCCGCTGAACCAGCCGACGCATGCGGCGTGGAGCCGGTGAAATACCCGGCATCCGGTGACGACGAGCCGGCCTTGACCGTTGCCGTCGCTGTCGCCGCTGTCCGCCGATCGCGAGCCGCCGCAGCAGCCGCCCCGGCCTGTCGGAACGCGGCAGCAGCGCGCACAAAGCATCGCAGTCGAGCCAGATGTCTTTGCCGACGCCGGCGCAGCTCGGGCGACACGGCTGCGGCCGTCTCGGTCATCAGCTTGTTGAACAGCACGTGCGTCTGTGGCGTCGGCTTGCCGCGGAGCTCCTGCAGGCTGGCGAAAACGCGGGTGGCGCAGGAGCGGAGCCGACGGGAGACGCAGAGGCTCAACAGCGAGCGGAACGGCGCCTCGTCATGCGCCAGCGGCGGGCGGAGATGTGCGTGCAGGCGCTGCAGAAGCCGGAGCGACCAGTCGGTGAGCTCGATAAGCGACGCGCTCTCGCCGCGCCATTCGGCGTAGGACGGCAGGGCGAGGAACCAGAGGCTGTAGGCGGAAGTTAGCAGGTAGCGAGCCCATTGCCTGCGGGGGGATGTGTTTGTGGGATTCAGATACAAAGACCTAAAAATCCATTAATTGACAGAGAATTGGTCAAAATTCAAGCCAAAAGGAAGGTAAAAAAGATCGAATGTGCAGTAACAAAGACTATGCAAAAATAAGACGAAGCTTAGTAGCCCAAACAAAGACCTATAACTCAGTAAAACAATGCCAATAAATGTTTGTTTGACTGTTTTCAATTGATTTTTAGATAAATAGCTTGAAGGCGAAAAACTTTTAGCTGAATGCACTTATTACGAGGATGTGTTGTATGTAACACTACAAGCTAGATAGAAAAATTAACACGGGGAGATATTTCAGAGCATGCACAACAACTGGCTAGAGAGGAGAATATTGAGAGACTAAATCCCACGGGAGAATTATCTGCGAGATCAAGCATGTAAAATTTATGATAATTAGGCCGACTGAGAGAGAGAAAACGTGCCTGCAGTCAGTCAAAATAACAAAAAAACACCAGCATAATTCGGTCACAGAGATCGAAATAGCTGTTCTAGAATTGCTAGAAATTAATAATTTTTAAGTGAATTTCTTTGCAATAAGCCAACTTTGCTACTCATACTAAAGCAATCAAGTAGAAATAATCGATAAGTGTTTTTGAAATCGACAGCGGCAAAAAATGTAAAAAAATTCATAAAATCTGGCCAGCCTCTCGACGCAATAGCAAGCATAGCGGCTGGGCCGTGTGGCCTGCACAAAGCCGCTAAAATACATTCTTTTCCATCAAAACAAAAAGATCTACCAATTGTGTCCCTTAGCAAGTAAAAAAACTACTAATTTTGACCGCTAGCAGCGCACTAAACTATTGCAATATCGACACTATCACTAAACTAATTGTGGCCCACAGCAACACACAAAACTACCAATTTTAGGCCTTAGCAACGCACAAAACTACCAATTTTAGGCCTAAGCAACGGACAAAACTACCAATTTTAGGCCTTAGCAACGCACAAACCCACCAATTTTAGGCCTTTGCAACGCACAAAACTACCAATTTTAGGCCTTAGCAACGGACAAAACTACCAATTTCAGGCCTTAGCAACGCACAAAACTACCAATTTCAGGCCTTAGCAACGCACAAAACTACCAATTATGGTTCATAGCAACATAAAAACGTAAGCACAGACGCAAAAATTAAACCAACTTACCCATCCTGAGCAGAATTTTTACACTCGATAGCCAATTTCAAAGACGCTTTGATTTCCTGTTTGCTGCGTCTTATCGGAGCGCTGGCGGAAGCAGCGGCGGCGCCGGAGACAGCAGCGGCTTCGGCTAGAGCGGCAGCCCCGTCGGAGCTCATAGCCACCTGCTGGCAGAGGCTATTCGACAGCAGAGACGACTGGCTGGCAGCGTTGGATGCCGCCCGCTGCTTGGACAGTCGCAGGACATCGTCAAACAGGTCGGGATTCAATCGGCTAGGGAATCCGGAATCGTAGCGAATCAACGGCTGACTGGGATCGGCGTCCACAATCGGCATGTTCACGTAGGACACGACGCCGTTGTAGTAGGGCGTAGCGGAGGCTCCGGCAGCCGACTGCCGGCTGCTTGATGACACCTTGTCCTCGGTAACTACTCGGCGAATGCATTCGTCAAAGAATTCCAGCTGCTGCTGATGCTGACCGGAGTCGAAGCTGGCTAGCTGGATAAACTGGGCGAACATCTGCGTCTCCACTAGGAGGCTGTAGAAGGCCGAGTTGCTCTTGTTGGCCGCCAGGAATGCGTCCGTGTTGAATAGGTGTCGAATGTTGCCACCCTGATCTTGTCTGTTGTTGTTGGGCGAGTTCATATCCTTGAATTATCCCAATATTTATGATAATCACAGATGCTTAAAAAATATCCCATAACACACATTTGAGGGGCCGCAACATTCAACCCTAAATTGGGGTGCAGTCAAAACGACGAAAATAAACATCGTCGAAAAGGATACAACGTAGAAAATACATATAGAAGTCCTTGAATGCTTAGATTTTCCACGATGTCTTTTCGACATAGTCTTGTGGGCGGTGTGTCTTTCCGTTTCCGAGGTTGTGTCTTTTCAGCATTGTCTTTTCGACGTTGTGTCTTATCGACTTTGTGTATTTTCGGTGTCTTTTCAGGGATGTATTTTCGTTGTGTCTTTTCGGCGTTGTGTCTTTTTGGTTTCGTGTCTTTTCGGCGTTGTGTCTTTTTGGTTTTGTGGGACGCCCCCCCAAAATGTTCCCAGCTCACACTGGCTCCCCGATCTCAGCTGGGCGGACTGAAGCAATGCGAGACGAAGTGCCTTGCTCAATTAAGGGCACATATTGAACCCGAGACCTTCCGATCATAGGGAAGGTGCCCTCTGTAGCCCAGATTATTAAGTAGAATTCTAAATAATAAGAGATCCCTTGATTTTAGATACTTAATTAAAAAAATAAAAAGCCTATTTTATTACTTAAATCGCAAAATATTGAAATCTTCTAGCTTTAAAATTATTTTGCTAGTTAATCTCAAAATGTATAATCCTAAATCCTCTCATGATCTCAGAGATCCCCAAAATATCCCCAAGCAGCCGCCATCCTCCTCCCAGCCTCGTCGAGCTCACCCAGCCAACGGGCGCACGCTCCTCAGATGCGGCCGATAATCCTTGAGCAGGGTGGCCATGAAGCTGAGGAAGGCGCCCCTGAGCTGGCAGCCGAACTGGTGCAGCTTCTGATCGAATCGCCAATCAACTTCGGGATCGATCAGCCTGTCCGCGGCCAGCCTCTCGCGCCGCTTCGCCTCATCCTCGTGCCAGCGCTGGAAATTCTGCATCAAATTGACGCAAGCTTCGCGCAGTTGCTCCCGAGGCTTTTTAGGCAGCAAGTTGGCGGCGACCAGGTGCGACTTGGACGGCGACACCAGAAACGTGTCCGTGTCCAGATCGCAGCAGATGACGTCATCAGGCGGCTTGAAACTGTCAAAATAGCGAGTGTCCACGCCGACAATGAAGGGGCCAATGTAGGCGGTGTACTGCGATAGGAACAGCGGGCACATGGGTATGTAGGGACAGGCCCACTGCAGCGGGAAGATGGCGGCTCGGAGCGCCTCGCACACGGAGGTGATGTGATCCGGTTTCAGCGAATGGATCACCAGCTTCTGCTCGGTGAGGGCGAACAGCAGCAGGTTGAGTATGGTGTCGGGTCGGCTGGGACTGCCAGAGAGCAGGCGGTGAAATGCGGCGCCCCTGAGAATTGGGATTTCGTTTGGATGGGATTAGTTAGTTAATCTTTTTATAATGTATATATATGAACGATAATTGTCGCCACAAAAATTGCATCCTACACATGTATGGAGGCGAATAAATTGAGTTTTAAAAAGCAGGATTGTGACTGGAAGTGGTCGATCTGCGACTTTACTATGCACTCTTTTAACCGGAAGTGGTCACAGTGGCTTTAGTATACTTTTTTATGACCGGAAGTGGTCAAACAGTGGCTTTAGTATGCTTTCTTATGACCGGAAGTGGTCAAACAGTGGCTTTAACATACTTTCTTATGACCGGAAGTGGTCAAACAGTGGCTTTAGTATACTTTCTTATGACCGGAAGTGGTCAAACAGTGGCTTTAGTATGCTTTCTTATGACCGGAAGTGGTCAAACAGTGGCATTAGTATACTTTCTTATGACCGGAAGTGGTCCAAAAGTGGCTTTAATATACTTTCTTATGACCGTAAGTGGTCAAAAAGTGGCTTTAGTATACTTTCTTATGACCGGAAGTGGTCAAACAGTGGCTTTAGTATGCTTTCTTATGACCGGAAGTGGTCAAACAGTGGCTTTAGTATACTTTCTTATGACCGGAAGTGGTCAAACAGTGGCTTTAGTATGCTTTCTTATGACCGGAAGTGGTCAAACAGTGGCATTAGTATACTTTCTTATGACCGGAAGTGGTCAAAAAGTGGCTTTAATATACTTTCTTATGACCGTAAGTGGTCAAAAAGTGGCTTTAGTATACTTTCTTATGACCGGAAGTGGTCAAACAGTGGCTTTAGTATGCTTTCTTATGACCGGAAGTGGTCAAACAGTGGCTTTAGTATACTTTCTTATGACCGGAAGTGGTCAAACAGTGGCTTTAGTATGCTTTCTTATGACCGGAAGTGGTCAAACAGTGGCTTTAGTATACTTTCTTATGACCGGAAGTGGTCAAACAGTGGCTTTAGTATGCTTTCTTATGACCGGAAGTGGTCAAATAGTGCCTCAATTATAAATTTTTGAACGCGAAGTGGTCATATTGTATTGTTTCACCATTAATTGTTCGGCCCATACATTCATTAGATAAATTAGTTGAACAAACTCAGACTAAACTGTACAGGTTCGTGACAAAAAATAATTACACAAACTTTACTCCTGCATCTAATTAAATTGCGAAAGGAAATCGCCAAAAAACTAGGTCAAACACAGAAACAAGTAATGCAATAGATAGTTAAGAAATAGAAGCGGCGAGCTAAAAGAGAACTTCAATGGCGAAAAAGAAGTACCTAATTAGCCAGAGATTAGAAAGTACACAGATTTTGTGTTCTACAGTGCAACTTTTTTCCATCTTAAAAGTACTTTTTTCTAATCTACAAAGAAAAAACGACACAAGTGGCCATGGATGACAGCTTTCAGTTTGAAATCTTTGACAGATGGTTTTCGCTAATTAAAAAACACACACAGAGACCCGCGCACACTAATTGCAAACGCAGTTCCGACGCATTAGACACAACTTGCCTATTAAAACCATAAAAAGTAACTGCAGATTTCTGCGTAATTCAGGTTCAAAAATTATTTATTATAAAGATATAGAAAATAAATGTGCAAAATTGCCTCTTTAATTGTATCAAATGCTGCCTACAAAACTTGCAATCTAATGTTTTGATTGGTAAAATCGTTAGTTCCACGAAGTTTTCTTTTATTTATGTCCCTTTACGAAAGCATATATTGATTTAGCAAGTCGTAGATTTTATAACCTATAACTAGCTATCTGGCTACTAAATTGAGTAGAAGAGACAACTTAAATTAAATTTAATTGAGGCACTAAACATTAGTAGCTTGAACATCACTGGAAATAAGAAAAACTGTTTAAAAGAAAATTAGAAGGTTTAGGGAGACAGCAAAAGAGATATATATGAAGAGGAAGATAGGGATGGACAGGGAGATAGGGATGGAGGGAGATAGGGATGGAGAGGAAGATAGGGATGGACAGGGAGATAGGGATGGAGAGGGAGATAGGGATGGAGAGGAAGATAGGGATGGAGAGGGAGATAGGGATGGAGAGGGAGATAGGGATGGAGAGGGAGATAGGGATGGAGAGGAAGATAGGGATGGAGAGGGAGATAGGGATGGAGAGGGAGATAGGGATGGAGAGGGAGATAGGGATGGAGAGGGAGATAGGGATGGAGAGGGAGATAGGGATGGAGAGGGAGATAGGGATGGAGAGATAGAGGAATGGAGAGGGAGATAGGGATGGAGAGGGAGATAGGGATGGAGAGGGATAGGGATGGAGAGGGAGATAGGGATGGAGAGGGAGATAGGGATGGAGAGGAAGATAGGGATGGAGAGGGAGATAGGGATGGAGAGGAAGATAGGGATGGAGAGGGAGATAGGGATGGAGAGGGAGATAGGGATGGAGAGGGAGATAGGGATGGAGAGGAAGATAGGGAGGGGAGAGGGAGATAGGGATGGGGAGGGGAGAGGGAGATAGGGATGGAGAGGGAGATAGGGATGGAGAGGGAGATAGGGATGGAGAGGGAGATAGGGATGGAGAGGGAGATAGGGATGGAGAGGGAGATAGGGATGGGGAGGGGAGAGGGAGATAGGGATGGAGAGGGAGATAGGGATGGAGAGATAGAGGAATGGAGAGGGAGTTAGGGATGGAGAGGGAGATAGGGATGGAGAGGGAGATAGGGATGGAGAGGAAGATAGGGATGGAGAGGGAGATAGGGATGGAGAGGGAGATAGGGATGGAGAGGGAGATAGGGATGGAGAGGGAGATAGGGATGGAGAGGGAGATAGGGATGGAGAGGGAGATAGGGATGGAGAGGAAGATAGGGATGGAGAGGGAGATAGGGATGGAGAGGGAGATAGGGATGGAGAGGGAGATAGGGATGGAGAGGGAGATAGGGATGGAGAGGGAGATAGGGATGGAGAGGGAGATAGGGATGGAGAGGGAGATAGGGATGGAGAGATAGAGGAATGGAGAGGGAGATAGGGATGGAGAGGGAGATAGGGATGGAGAGGGATAGGGATGGAGAGGGAGATAGGGATGGGGAGGGGAGAGGGAGATAGGGATGGAGAGGGAGATAGGGATGGAGAGGAAGATAGGGATGGAGAGGGAGATAGGGATGGAGAGGGAGATAGGGATGGAGAGGGAGATAGGGATGGAGAGGGAGATAGGGATGGAGAGGGAGATAGGGATGGAGAGGGAGATAGGGATGGAGAGATAGAGGAATGGAGAGGGAGATAGGGATGGAGAGGGAGATAGGGATGGAGAGGGATAGGGATGGAGAGGGAGATAGGGATGGAGAGGGAGATAGGGATGGAGAGGGAGATAGGGATGGAGAGGAAGATAGGGATGGAGAGGGAGATAGGGATGGAGAGGAAGATAGGGATGGAGAGGGAGATAGGGATGGAGAGGGAGATAGGGATGGAGAGGGAGATAGGGATGGAGAGGAAGATAGGGAGGGGAGAGGGAGATAGGGATGGGGAGGGGAGAGGGAGATAGGGATGGAGAGGGAGATAGGGATGGAGAGGGAGATAGGGATGGAGAGGGAGATAGGGATGGAGAGGGAGATAGGGATGGAGAGATAGAGGAATGGAGAGGGAGTTAGGGATGGAGAGGGAGATAGGGATGGGGAGGAAGATAGGGAGGGGAGAGGGAGATAGGGATGGGGAGGGGAGAGGGAGATAGGGATGGAGAGGGAGATAGGGATGGAGAGGGAGATAGGGATGGAGAGGGAGATAGGGATGGAGAGGGAGATAGGGATGGAGAGATAGAGGAATGGAGAGGGAGATAGGGATGGAGAGGGAGATAGGGATGGAGAGGAAGATAGGGAGGGGAGAGGGAGATAGGGATGGGGAGGGGAGAGGGAGATAGGGATGGAGAGGGAGATAGGGATGGAGAGGGAGATAGGGATGGAGAGGGAGATAGGGATGGAGAGGGAGATAGGGATGGAGAGGGAGATAGGGATGGGGAGGGGAGAGGGAGATAGGGATGGAGAGGGAGATAGGGATGGAGAGATAGAGGAATGGAGAGGGAGTTAGGGATGGAGAGGGAGATAGGGATGGAGAGGGAGATAGGGATGGAGAGGAAGATAGGGATGGAGAGGGAGATAGGGATGGAGAGGGAGATAGGGATGGAGAGGGAGATAGGGATGGAGAGGGAGATAGGGATGGAGAGGGAGATAGGGATGGAGAGGGAGATAGGGATGGAGAGGAAGATAGGGATGGAGAGGGAGATAGGGATGGAGAGGGAGATAGGGATGGAGAGGGAGATAGGGATGGAGAGGGAGATAGGGATGGAGAGGGAGATAGGGATGGAGAGGGAGATAGGGATGGAGAGATAGAGGAATGGAGAGGGAGATAGGGATGGAGAGGGAGATAGGGATGGAGAGGGATAGGGATGGAGAGGGAGATAGGGATGGGGAGGGGAGAGGGAGATAGGGATGGAGAGGGAGATAGGGATGGAGAGATAGAGGAATGGAGGAGAGGGAGATAGGGATGGACAGGGAGATAGGGATGGAGAGGGAGATAGGGATGGAGAGGGAGATAGGGATGGACAGGGAGATAGGGATGGAGAGGGAGATAGGGATGGAGAGGGAGATAGGGATGGAGAGGGAGATAGGGATGGACAGGGAGATAGGGATGGAGAGGGAGATAGGGATGGAGAGGGATATAGGGATGGACAGGGAGATAGGGATGGAGAGGGAGATAGGGATAGAGAGGGAGAGGAATGGAGAGGGAGATAGGGATGGAGAGGGAGATAGGGATGGACAGGGAGATAGGGATGGAGAGGGAGATAGGGATAGAGAGGGAGAGGAATGGAGAGGGAGATAGAGAGAGGGAGATATAAGGACGCAGAGGGAAAAGAGTATCGAGCAGCAGACGTCAGGAGTGCCGAAATTATATCCCAAAAAATATAACAAAAACTGTTCCCCGACAATCAGAGAGTACAACAACAGGCTACGCTGGCTCCTAACAGACGGCTAACCCAATAAGACTGTCTGGGAGCAGCAGATTTTTCAGATGATAAAACACGCGATAAGCGGACTCAGGCTCAGTCTGTGGCTCGCAAGATAAAAGTACATCCTGCCTTATACGCGGACTAGCTATTAAGATGATGGTTGCATTGGGCAGTGAGGACAAGGATATGATATTGGGAAATGCAGGATTTTATCTTAGCCAGTCTAGCCAGCAGAGGACTGGAAGCGAAGCGACGAGGAGAGGGACAAGAAAGAGACAGAGAGGATTCAACAGACACAGTAACTGGTCCTAGAGGGTTAGTGGGACAAATTTATTGCAGTGCAGGAAATTAAATTTATTTAGAAATTATTAACTAACTCAGAGATCAGGCCGTCGGGAAGGATCAGACGGGGGATTAAGCGAATTTAGCATTAGCTTAAAAAGAGATTCGAAGATCCAAAATGCACCCAGAATAGAAAGATTTCACATTTTTAGCATATTGGGAATAAAAAATCAGCTAAAAGAGTCAACTGAGCTTTGCGTAAAGAGAAGAATTTAATGCGATTAACAAAAAAATGAAATAGTCAAGGACCCAAGATTTGTTCAAATCAAACCGCTCTGTACAAGGCTTGATAAGTAAGTAAGAAGCGTAAAATCAGTTAGGGGTGAAAAGTGAGATTAAATTTCTTAGATAAATGAGAGTAGACAGTTGCGTTGCGTATAAGTAGATAGTGAGACAGAAGTAGACACAGAGAAAAAGACACTGAAATAGAAGTAGATACTGAGATAAGTAGACAGTGGAATAGAAGTAGACACTGAGAGAAGTAGACAGTGAAATAGAAGTAGATACTGAGAGAAGTAGACAGTGAGACAGAAGTAGACACTGAGAGAAGTAGACAGTGAGATAGAAGTAGATACTGAGAGAAGTAGACAGTGAGACAGAAGTAGATACTGAGAGAAGTAGACAGTGAGACAGAAGTAGATACTGAGAGAAGTAGACAGTGAGACAGAAGTAGATACTGAGAGAAGTAGACAGTGAGACAGAAGTAGATACTGAGAGAAGTAGACATTGAAATAGAACTAGATACTAAGAGAAGTAGACAGTGAAATAGAACTAGATACTGAGAGAAGTAGACAGTGAAATAGAAGTAGATACTGAGAGAAGTAGACATTGAAATAGAACTAGATACTGAGAGAAGTAGACAGTGAAATAGAAGTAGATACTGAGAGAAGAAGACAGTGAGACAAAAGTAGCCAGTGAGACAGAAGTAGATACTGAGAGAAGTAGACAGTGAAATAGAAGTAGATACTGAGAGAAGTAGACAGTGAAATAGAAGTAGATACTGAGACAAGAAGACAGTGAGATAGAAGTAGACACTGAGAGAAGTAGACAGTGAAATAGAAGTAGATACTGAGAGAAGTAGACAGTGAGACAGAAGTAGACACTGAGAGAAGTAGACAGTGAAATAGAAGTAGACACTGAGAGAAGTAGACAGTGAAATAGAAGTAGACACTGAGAGAAGTAGACAGTGAGACAGAAGTAGACACTGAGACAAGTAGACAGTGAGATAGAAGTAGATACTGAGAGAAGTAGACAGTGAAATAGAAGTAGACACTGAGAGAAGTAGACAGTGAAATAGAAGTAGACAGTGAAATAGAAGTAGACACTGAGAGAAGTAGACAGTGAAATAGAAGTAGACACTGAGAGAAGTAGACAGTGAGACAGAAGTAGACACTGAGACAAGTAGACAGTGAGATAGAAGTAGATACTGAGAGAAGTAGACAGTGAGACAGAAGTAGACACTGAGAGAAGTAGACAGTGAAATAGAAGTACATACTGAGAGAAGTAGACAGTGAGACAGAAGTAGATACTGAGAGAAGTAGACAGTGAGACAGAAGTAGATACTGAGAGAAGTAGACAGTGAGATAGAAGTAGATACTGAAAGAAGTACACATTTAGACAGATGATGAGAGAAATATTGAAGAGACGCTTAAAATCCGAACTCAATAATATCATGAGAGATTTCAAGTGGCTCACCCCTGAGACAGAGCGGCGTCCTCAGGCAGAGAGATGCAGATTCGCTTCGTGTCGTTCAGCTGAGCCAGTATGCAGGGCCGATTGGGGGTTGGCAATGGTACGGTGTGCAAGAAGTAGGCTATGTACCTGGAAGAGTGCGCGTGCTTTTTGGTTAATCGGATTAGCCTACACAAGCGGGTCTCGATACCAGATAAATTATTTTAGTTAAAAGCTTCCACTCTTAACCCATCGAAAAAGTTTAGAACCACGTATTCACACCGCTAACAAACTAAATCAAGCTACAGACACTTATGTACGTCGCTGACAAATAAGAGAGGCTGAAGACCACGTATGTACGTTTCTGACCAATCAGATAGGACTAGACCACGTATGTACGTTTCTGACCAATCAGAGAGGCTTAGAACACGTATGTACGTTTCTGACTATCAGAGAGGCTTAGAACACGTATGTACGTTACTGACCAATCAGAGAGGATTAGAACACGTACGTACGTTTCTAACCAATCAGAAAGGATTAGACCACGTATGTACGTTTCTGACCAATCAGAGAGGATTAGACCACGTACGCACGTTTCTGACCATCAGAGAGGCTTAGAATACGCATGTACGTTTCTGACCAATCAGAGAGGATTAGACCACGTGTGTACATTTAAACCTAAACAGATAAGCTTTAGACCATGTGCGTACACCCCTGACCAATCAGTTATCCCTAAAGCTCACCTTTCCACGGGCACAGATGAAGGCTTATTTGAGTGGACCAAATCGTGCAAAAATTCCAAGAAATGTCTGAACGCCTCGAACATTGGATAGCGAGACACCAAGCACATGGCAACAGTGGCCTGCAGGGACTGATCTTTCAATCCGCCAGGCGCAATCACAGCCAGCTGACTGTCTGTCAGGCGATCAACCCGATCAAATGGCCGATAATAAATCAACGCCGCGCCGTACTGCCTCTCGTGCCGTTCAGTGGTGAGAACAAAAGTTGAAAACACCGGCTGAGGCATGCGAGACTGGACTGGCCAGCACTCGACTGCCGCGCCCATCGGCATGCAAAACTTGGCTAAATGTCCGTCTTTATCTAGCGGCGCGTCGTCCAGATCTTCAGCCGGATATCGCTGCAGTATGGACGGCTGTGAACATCAGACAGTTGGTCTTCACTTCCGCCTTACGATAGCAGAGAAACACGTTGGATCCGATGAGGCCTCGGTTCAGACTGCGACTGATCTTACGGTATCCGTGAGGCGGCTCCTCGCGTTTGTTAGTGAGAATCACGCGAATATCCACCACGGCTAAACAGTCGGCCGGATTGTGCGGATCGGCTCGCCTGAAGGTCAGGAATGTGTGCTGCTGAGCTGCTGTTGTTTACATTGGCAACTCGCTTGCCAACCGTTAGTTCGAGGCGTTCGGTGCCGCGCAATAGACGGTCCTGGCCTTCGTAGCTGACGCCCAGATCCGTGATGGGCGGCTTGTCGCGGCCGCGACGGTAGCAGAGGAACAGCTGAGGCGCCCGGATGCTGCCGTGGTTCAGATCGGCCTGAGATTCGGGGATTTTTATTGGGGAATATTAAAAGGATGCAAGCCCCACTTCAACTCTCTTTAAAACATCTTAATGTACATGAAGTATAAATCACCCAGCTAAAGGATCAGAGGAAGGGGCTGAAGCTACAGACAGCTGAAGGATCAGGGGGAGGGGCTGAAGCTACAGACAGCTGAAGGATCAGGGGGAGGGGCTGAAGCTACAGACAGCTGAAGGATCAGGGGGAGGGGCTGAAGCTTCAGACAGCTGAAGGATCAGGGGGAGGGGCTGAAGCTACAGACAGCTGAAGGATCAGGGGGAGGGGCTGAAGCTACAGACAGCTGAAGGATCAGGGGGAGGGGCTGAAGCTACAGACAGCTGAAGGATCAGGGGGAGGGGCTGAAGCTACAGACAGCTGAAGGATCAGGGGGAGGGGCTGAAGCTACAGACAGCTGAAGGATCAGGGGGAGGGGCTGAAGCTACAGACAGCTGAAGGATCAGGGGGGAGGGGCTGAAGCTACAGACAGCTGAAGGATCAGGGGGAGGGGCTGAAGCTACAGACAGCTGAAGGATCAGGGGGGAGGGGCTGAAGCTACAGACAGCTGAAGGATCAGGGGGAGGGGCTGAAGCTACAGATAGCTGAAGGATCAGGGGGAGGGGCTGAAGCTACAGACAGCTGAAGGATCAGGGGGAGGGGCTGAAGCTACAGATAGCTGAAGGATCAGGGGGAGGGGCTGAAGCTACAGACAGCTGAAGGATCAGGGGGAGGGGCTGAAGCTTCAGACAGCTGAAGGATCAGGGGGAGGGGCTGAAGCTACAGACAGCTGAAGGATCAGGGGGGAGGGGCTGAAGCTACAGACAGCTGAAGGATCAGGGGGAGGGGCTGAAGCTACAGACAGCTGAAGGATCAGGGGGGAGGGGCTGAAGCTACAGACAGCTGAAGGATCAGGGGGAGGGGCTGAAGCTACAGATAGCTGAAGGATCAGGGGGAGGGGCTGAAGCTACAGACAGCTGAAGGATCAGGGGGAGGGGCTGAAGCTACAGATAGCTGAAGGATCAGGGGGAGAGGCTGAAGCTACAGACAGCTGAAGGATCAGGGGGAGGGGCTGAAGCTACAGACAGTTTAAGAATCAGGGGGCACAGGCCAAGTAGATATGGTGCGAGTGAGCAGGCAACAAACCTGACTGTCAGACGGTGTTTTCGTAATCATATGAAATCCCTGAGGCGGACGCTCGCCCTCCGTGTGATTGACAATACCAATGTCAACAATAGGCTTCAATCTATTGGCATCTTTCACAAAATAATCCTCGTCCAGATTCACTTCCAGTGGCTTTAATTCTTCGTCGCCATTTAGACCAGCAACAGCAAAATAGTCAGCGAGCGAGCCTTCAGAAAGCATGATTGTACTTTTAAAATTGGAGAAGTTTCTTCAAGATAGCAAGTCTTTATATTAATTCACTCTGGTGTTGCAACAAGTCATCATAGTTTCGTTTTTTACTTAATGCAATTGGACACTGGAATTCAATTTGAATTTTGATAGACCTTTAAAGATAGATGTATTTCTATACTTAATTTGAAAAGTATCAATTTTTAACTTGAGCAATAAAAAAGTATATTTTCATTAGTAAATTAAGAAACAAACTGATCATGTAAAATACTCTCATTTTGGCATTAGTTGGTTATATTAAATATAAAAATTAATTATCTTTCAATTATTATTTATTAATGCAAACAAAAGCTGGCCTAGCTAGGGACTCCCAATAAGATTTTAAAAGTTAGAAATTGTTACAGTGAATCAATACAATGCATAAAGGAGCTTGTTATAATCAATTCAAAATGGTTTGAGTAATTAAAATTGTTTTAGGAATATTTTTGTGAGAGAAATATTCAATATGCTTTAAAATTGGAAAAAAACATAATATGGTGCCTTTTTTGTCTAAATACATTAGGCCTTAGTTGATGGCAAGAAGGATATAATTAGGTAAAAAATAGCTTTATAAATCTTTAGCATTCATGTTTATATATTTTATATGCAAGTAGCATTTAAGTAATAAAATTGGCAAAAAACAAGAATGCATACTGCCTTAATATGAAAAATCAATTGATGATTTATTAATTATACATATAATTACATGTTTACATGGCTTTTTCATTCTATGATGAAATATATGTGGATATAGAAAAATATAAATCTTTGTTTTTATCATTTGACAAATATGAGCTGTAATATAATATAGAGTGATAGAAAAATCAACTATATGCATTTTTTACTTATCAATGAGCATTTTTCATTTTCTTTATTAGCAAAAATTGCATGAATTTCATGCTGTTTGAAATGCTGATTTTTCACTAAAAAGCAACAAATTTAAAACTGTAAAATGGAATTTTTACAGACTAAAGTGTCCTTTTTTGTTTGGAAGAGCAATTTCCAAGTTGTTTGTATTTAAAACACTAAATATATTCTAAATATATATTAAAATAATTTTTTGCAAGAAGTTATTAAAGCTTGGTTAGCCTTTACTTTGGCTATATATATTATATTTTGTTTTTAATTCTTTGTTTAAAAAAACTTTTTTTCTGCCTTGCAAGATATGCTTTGGTTTTCTCTTAAGTGCTTTTGTTACCAAGGCCTGCCTTACTAAATTAAAAAAATCTTGTTGCTAGTTGTAAAAATGAAAACAGTTTTAGATTATATTTTACATGGAATATTAATAATTATATAAATTATACATAGTTTGACAATATATAAATAAATGGATATATATTATTTAATTGTAACAAACATATTAACATCTATTTAAATATATGGATTGCATCAACTTTAGGTCACTAAATATTTCCTGATTTTTAATTTTATTGAACCTTCATTCAATACAACTCTTGGTATACAACTAAAAGTAATTTTGTTAAGTTTTAGTTTAGTTCAAATCTAGGACCATAAAATTTTATATATTGAAAGTATATATAATATACTTAAAGATAATTGCATTTTTTATCTTTTAATATTTTTAGATTTTATAAAAACAATATATATTTTTAATTATCAATATTGCCTAATTTTGCTAATTTTTTTCAAGATTTAAGGAAAAAAATTGACTAGGAAACTTTAAGTGTGGGATATTAAAGTAATCAGCTTAGTGTTTATAATAAGATAAAGAATCATAGCAAAAACTAGTCTTATTTAGCCAGGATCTACTCTGTTTGGTTTTTGATATGGAAAAATCAGACTAAAAAGAATATTTTTTTTCATTCAACATAATTAGTATTAAAAACTAGTATAAGTTGGATATCATTTTAAAAATTAATCAATTTGCAACTAATTTTAATAAATAGATCTACTATGGCAAATTGTAGTAAGCAGGATTTAGTAAAGAAAATGAAAAAGATGATTTTCTTATTTGGTTGACAATATTTTACCTTAACAATATACTTCTGGGACATTTTGAAGTTAGGCACATTAGCCCTTTGATGTAACCATCTTTGCATTCTTAGACAACTTATTTTTTATATTTTCTGCAAATGAATAGAGCCTAATATTAAAAATTATTATTATATATTTAATATATTTCATTCATTTTAAATTGTGAGGATAATAAGGACTTAATCTTTTATAGCTTTTCATTGACTATTTTGCTATAATGATGGCCTATTAGTTCTTTAAAGGTTTTTTATGCAATAGCCTAGGGATGCTAAACTACCTTGATTCTAAATTAGCTAGACCTAGGCCTAGCTACAGATCTTGAAATTTGAGCTAGGATAGACATTCAGATCAAAATTTTTTATTTTCATTATAATTTAGCAAAATGTCATAGTAAAATATTTATTTGTTTTTTCTAATTGTATAAGACTAAAAAGAGACCAACAAACTTTTTTTATTAAAAACCCTAGGCTCAGCTCAAAGACAAAGTAGCTAGCCACATTCTAATTTTACTGCTTTCCTGCATACATTTGACTAATTTGTTAATTTGTTAATTTTTTGCAACATATTAAAAAGATAAAAATTTTCCGTAGAAGCTATGCATTTATTACAGTACAAAAAAACTATAAAGGCAGCAAATGGGGTTAGTGGCAGTAGCCTAATATTATTGCAAAACAGATACTTTCTGGGAAATAGGCCCCAAATTATACAAAATTTTGAGAAAACACAACTCATAACAAGTTAGGTCATAAATAGCAATTGAAGTTCTGTTTGGACCTTTTCACTTAGACAGTGTTAATATTTTTTTGCATGACCTCACGCTACATATAGGCCTAGGCCAATTCAATAAATCAATGGGCATTGACAGAGACAGGTGTAAGGATTGGTATGTTGAGCAAAACGAATTAAAAAATTATTTTTGAGGTTTACGGAACTGGAGGGTTTGGGTGTAGAGCATAAATAAGTTTACAAGCAATACTGGGCTCGAAGAGGAAGTGACCTTCGACCTGTCAAATCATAAATTTACGCTTCTACTAATTTGAACTGTAGTTTTTTCTACGACAATTTTTTTATTTAAACCAAAGCTTATTTCTATTGATAAAAAAAGAATACTTTTGTATGCTTTATTACCAACTTATTTTTAAAGCTTAAGTTAATTTTTTAAATGATTATTCTAAGCATTTCTGTAGAAATTATAGCCTATTACACCGAAAAAAATTCGATTTTATGAAAAATTGTCAAATGTGTTCACGTGATAATGAAATGTATAGCACGCTAGAAATTCCTAGTGCTGTTAGACGTAGAACACGTGATGATACTTTCACAAACATGCCAAAATGAGACTATACATTAATTACGAGTATTACTGACTGTTACGCAGGAAAATTTCAAATTATAAAACAGTTTCGTATTTCTAACTGCGATAAATTTAAAGATAATTATTAGATTTTGACATGGATCCTGCGCATCAATTAGATCATCATCAAAATATCTTTTAACTCCATTCATAAAACCCACCCCACCGGTCATAAGGATAAATTTGATATGGGGACGCACTTTGTCGCTCGCCTAACGGATCTTCCCAAAGCTAGCTGGTCCTTTATCTCTACTAATAGGAATTATTAATGCAACTTAATGTAATCTTTAGAGTAGTTAGGGCGCGCTTTCGGAAGAGTCTAATTAGGTCATTTTAGCGCTTTGCGGCAGTTAGTTGAAGCATCAAGTCCAGAAGCTGGGATATTCCCTACTTACACGTACCCCTCTTAGTAATATAATAGCTGGTGCATTTCCGAGTCCAGATCCATGGACTCGGAATCATAATATCGGATTATGATCCATGATGATAAGAATCATCTTGGATCATAATCCGATCCATGCAAGAACCCCCTGAAAAAGTCCTCTTAAGCCTGCCTTGGTCATGCGATCTAGTCCCTGCAGTGTCCCTTTGTCGGCTATGACTTCGAGATTGATAGCTAAAAGACACTAGTTGTAGGTGGAAATCAGGCCTCAATTAGTCGGGAACTTGGTTTCGATAGGGCTGTCTGGTGATGCAGTCCACACAAGTTGGTGGCGGCGGGGCTGTCAGCTTCTCTCTGGGGCTGGTGGCTCTCTACCTTGCTTTATCTCCGTGTCTGTCTCTCGCTGTCGCCTCCTAGCCGCTCGCCACATCTATCATGCTACCCCTGGGGCTGACCTCGAGATCGGGAATGGGAGGCAAGAGTTGTCGATATAGGCAATAGGATCGGCGCTCTGAGGCCGCGTCAGTAAAACGACAAAGCCGAAACCCAACAAATTCTATTGATTCGTGACCTAGCTACATTGAATTATTCTTGTAAATCGCATGGTTCTGTCGAAAGAGTTTAAATAAATTCTATCATATATCAAATGATTGATAAAAATCACAAAAAATTCTCAACTAAAACCTTAGAGTGTCTCATTAGTCTAAAGATTTGAAAGATTAGGGAGAAAGCATACGGTCGAGCTAGAAATGAGAATGACGTCAGCAACTAATTGTTTATTTTTTGGCCAATCGCGATTTCGAGTTTTGTTCTGGGCTCTGGCACTTGTTAGCTGTACAGCGGTAATTCTTTCTCACCTTCGGCAGACTAATTAGATAAGCTAAATGGGCACGATACTTTCATCAGGCTGTTACCCGTCGTCTGGAATAAGTGTGAACTCTCTTTTTATCTCTCTACATGTTTGTCAATATGTATCTACATGTATCTCCTATCTCCTGTGTACCCTTTTCCACAAAAGCAAACTTTCAATAGTCAACATAGTACGGAGCTACGTGAACATGTGCATGCAGAATTATTTTTCCATAATATTTATGTACGTATGCAGTACAGTCGATCTTTCGAACGGCCTAGACTAGCCTAATCTGCGACTCATTGATTCTGTATACAAGCTACAAATCTAACAGTAAAATAGCCTGTCAATTATCTTGTAATTATCAAAGAACTTCATTTGAAGATCTAAACGCGTATTAACGGATTGTTAATTTCATATAATATTTAATTTCGTCTTTATTTGGACAAATCCTATCCTAATGCTTTTCTGAGATCACAGCAACAGCCTAGCAGCAAATACATGCAATAGGCAACCAAAGAACGCACAAAAGTTACGACCCATACATGTACTATCAGGACCATGCAGTTAACGGACATCATGTACATCATGTATGCATGAACAAGCAAAGCAGTTTTTCTGTTCTCAGCTGTGGTCATTATAAAAAATGTGTAGCAATAAACATATTTAGTTGACATAAAAATGATATTTTAATAAAGCATTTATATTAATAATAGCTATTGTTAAAACACACAGTTGATATAATGCCATAGTTTGCTTTCATTAAAGCAACTAAAACTGTTAAAGCCAGTCACTTAATAGACGGTAACCAAGTTTAAAAGTGTCCGCTTGCACAGAATTGTTTTGTACAAGAAAAAAGCAAAATCAACCAGCGCGTTGCAGCGAACCAGCAGCAGCCAGCAACCAGTGAGCCAAGAATTCGATAGGATCTGCCGGTCTGACATCCGCAACTCGAGCCAGGCCTTGGCTGAGCAGAGCGCCTGCTTGGTGGACAGGGAAAATGACTTGAATAGCTCCGTAATATCGTCTGATTTGATTTTATAATAAAGTAGTACTGTGAATGCCAAAATAGAGCAGTACTATAATCATGTAGCTTAAATTTGGATTTTTTTCATCAGAAAGATTAGGAAGCTAAATGGGACAGCATTGAGTACAAGCCTGAAAAGCTACTGTGATTTGTTTATTCTAACATCCTGGCAATAACTCGATGATTGATGGGAACTTCGGAACTCGATCCAGCAGTTTTCACTCACGGATGTGCTGAAGATAATCGGCTTCAAGATATACAGAAACTGGCAGCCGCTGCTCAAGAAGAGAGTTATTGTCACTACTGTTGGCGTCGGAATTTCCAAAAGGCTCCACCTTTACACTATTATCTTCTGACAGGATTTCGTACAATTGGAGGGGATGATTCTCCAGTAGAATCGCAAGACGATTGTTACACGGAGCCAGCATCAGGAATGGCTCCTCCTCGAAGGTGTAGTTGAAAGTTATTGTGCCGTCTGATACTTGGTATGCCTGAAATGTTTTTAGCGTCGAGTGGATAATCATTTATGCATGGACTACAAAATAAGGATTCGAAAAATACGAATACAATAGCAAAATCTCGTACTTGAACTACTCGGGGTGCATCGAAAAACTCGTCCACTTCTAGATCGCCATCCTCATCTAGTGGATTGCTTTCGAGATGCGCCAGTTCGGACGACTCGAACTTCTTGCCAATCACAAGTCGTCGGTCCGGGGTAATTAACATATCCTTGAGGATGACGCTGTTGCTAGGGTCGAGATCCCGCACCAGCTCGCCAGTTTCGATGTTGAACACCTTCAGCCGATAGGTGATGCAGTGCAGACCGTCGTCCAGCAGGTGGAGCACACCAGCGTCGAATGTCTTGCTGACGGACAGGACTTTGTAATCGACAGTGTCGCAGATAGCCAGCTGACCTGGCCAGCACAGGACATCTCTGTGGCTGGCTTCCTTGTAAGTTTTTATCTTTGTGCAAAGATAATGCACAACAATGTGATTTGGATGCCGAGGTCTAGCAAACATCCACACAGGGCTGCAAGTATCATCCGCAGCAAGCAATGGGGAGTATCGCAATCTGAAGTTCTTGCGAAACAGATACTGTGAAATCGATACCCGGTTAGAGTCATTAGACGCGTTAAGCGTTTCGAATAGTTCATCCTCTATAGCAGTAACTTTTGTGTAGTCTCTGTCAGTTGATACTGCAGTCTCAGCAAGCTTATTTCTGATAAATTCTCGGACAAATTTTATCGCGAGTTTTCCGACCTCAAAGTTGAGGTCACTTGATTTCAATCGAGCTTCTAGTTGCGCACACTCCGCTTCAGCAAACATTAACATCTCTATGGCAGCAGCCTTGCTGGACAGGTGCACCATGTCTTTGCCGACTTGCCGAGTGGGTAGCTGAAGAAAGTTGTCGAGCTTTCGATTTTGAAGATCGATACGGAAAATCGCAGTAAATTTAGCCATGTTTAGTATCGGAGTGTCGTATGAGCTATTGATTGTAGTGGAGTTCATTAGCACGTGCAGCTGCTTGTTGTGTTCTGACAGTGTGGCGATATACCTAGATGGACGGCCGTATCCGTCAATTTCGAGCAATGCTGTCACAGGGTCGCTTGCAAGAACGCTGACAGTTGGATGGTTAGTAATTAGGAAGCGCATTCGGCTGTGCCTCAGAGCAATGCTCAGGTACTGAACTAATTCTTCAGCATTTACCTCCCTGTCATCAGCGGCGAAATCGAAGGCCTCCTTCAATTCAACAAGAATTTTGACCGGATCCGGATGGTAAGTTTCAGGCAGCTCGGTCAAACGCAATGCCTTGTCCAGTTCCAATACTTGCAGCAAAGAATCGTTGAATTTGCCAATTAGAGCTAAACCAACGTCACTCAGCTCCCAATGCGACATAACGTTGACGAGCAGAGCTTGAATTTTTGATAAAAATTCTGCCTTCTGGTCTTTCCTTAACTTTTTGTTCACTCCTGATTCGTCTGATGAGTCATCGTCAGAGCTGGAACCCGTTGAAGCTCTGGAGAGACCTACTTTGTCACTTTCTGTTTCCAAAATTCGCAAATTTTCTTCCAAAATCACAGAGCTTGCGCGACCAAGGAAATCGCACTCTGTGACTCGTCCGCCTTGGACTTCTTCATCAAAATATGCAGAGTAAAAGCAGACAGTTTCAGGCCGATAAAAAAACCATCCTTTGTTTTTCTGTGCCGAAGTAATAACAGAATTTTCATAACTGTCATCGACATCAGCTAAGCACGAAAGGTTAAGTACTTTCACAATGACGAGTGATTCGCTTTCAAGAATTTTAGGCACACAGTTAATTATCAGGAAGTCTGAATTTGATGGCTGTCCTAACGATTGAATAGTTGCCGCCGCCCATAACTGCTCGGAGAAACGTGCCATCTCGAGCGGACCAAACATTTAGCATGAACGGAGATTTAGCTTTAGCCACCACGAAGTCACAATGGAGATTAATAAAAAAAGCCTGCGGACTGTAATTAACCATGCTGTCTTTTCTTAGGACTTTTTCTGAATGCGACCTTTCTAAAACAGGATTGTAGGCCAGGCTGCAAAACAAACCATCGTCAAGCCGGCACACAAAGCCCATGCTCGACTTAAACACTGAATGAAAAAGTACCGCACAAATGGAGCAGTCAGCTGACAGAACGGCACTAAAGGACGTGTCAGAATGGGACACTTCGCTTGAGGTTTGCCAATAGAACTTCTCACTGATCTCGAAGTCGACAACAAACAGGCGAACGGTAAAGGTAACTGGTTTCATTTCCGTGGAATCTTGACCTAAGCTTCGTGAGATCAGAAGAAGTTTGTCGCATGCAGCGTAAGCAGCAAAAACTTGCTCAGTTACTTTGCTAAAGTCATTGCTGATATCCAGCAGGCTCAGCTGCATGTCTTCCATCCTATCTAAGAGAAGTATATGAGGCTGGAATGCGACTTCAGTTTTACCATCTTCGGCCACAATTTCATCTTTCTCTGTAGAGAGAAACCGACCGAAGAAAAAAAGAAACTTATCGCCGCTTAGAATGGGCTCCAAGTAGCGCAAACTCTTTCGAATCTTCAATGTCTCAAAGTTTAACATCTTGAAAGGATTCGCTTTGATTATATGATACTGAGGAGGAGAGTTTTTATCACTTGTTGCCCACTTAAGAATCATATGATTCTCAGAGCAGCAAAATATATTTTCATCCTCTAGTCGAGCTGGCAGGCCAGCTGGAAATCTGCTCAGGAGCAGACGCCAACGGCCAGTGTACATATTCGCTTCGTACAGGCTGTAAGCATCGCAGCCTCCTGATTCTTCTTTAGCTGCAACAACGCAGCTGCCACTAAAAGGAAGAGTGCGAACACTTAGAACATGAAGAAACGATGGTCGATCGCACTTCACCGTCCGAAGAGGATTGCCAGCAAGGTCGAACCACGTAGTCGTATTATCAAAAGCAGAGGTGACATACAACTGACCATTTTCGCACAAATTTCCTAAAGCAAGTTTGACTTGTATGCTACAGTGAATAAAATCACTTCCGCTGTCGAAGCACCTATTCATCGGCAAGATGCGACTTATTGCCGCGTTGTTCCGACATCCATCGAGCAGTTGTCGAATCCGAACAGACTCATCCGCGAAGGATTCTAATCGACCACACAGATCAACTCCTAAAGCTAAGCAGCTGTGATTTAAACTCAGTGCAGCAATTCGAATTGCGTTGAACACTCTCTCGGCGTCGGCTGCGGCTGCTCGATCGCCCTGCTCCGACGCTGTTGAGATCAATAAACAGCTGAAGATCTGTCAGCATTTGATATCGAGAAGACGAAGTCAGTCGAGCTTCCAAAAAGTCCGCGTTGAAAGTCACTTGATCGTGAAAGTCGGACACTCTCCCACTACGAATCAGGTGAAATGGAAGCTCGCTGAGCTTTCTGAGATTGAATCGTCGAGTTTTGTCAGAATTTTGCTGCAGGCCATTCGGCTGAGCAGGGACCTGTCTGTCCGCCTCAGCTGGTGGAGCTGTTCCCTAAAACATTTAACAGTTTTTCTTTGCAATTTGTCAAATAATCATTAATGTTATCAATTGCATCTACAGCGTTGCTCACCTTCGATGCAAGTTTCTTTGCAAGATTTGTAGGGCAACGAAAAGGCTTCGGTCGGCCTGCCCAAACTCCTAGAAAGTAGTCAGACAGCCTCGAGTGTGTCGCCTTAGCGTGCTCCGCATCGGCAAAGAAGTAGTCATTGGCCACCTCCCAGAACTGACGGTGATACCAGAACAGGACTCGAGTCCCGTCTGCCTCTCGCTCTACCAGATAGCCACCGATCGCGTGACGAACTCGAGTCCCCGACAGCGGCGGAACCCGAATGAACGGCGGAAGGTGGTGCTCAAATATCTCGCCCAGCACGTCTTCATCCAAAGACAGCAAGTCTTCCAACTCTGGCTCGCTCAAACCGCTTCTCGAAGCAGTGATGTACGACAGCGAGTGGGACACCAGCAGCTTGCCGAATTGTCGCTCCAGCTGTCTGAACAACTGGAAGATGGCTCCTCGGACCGATGCCTCAATCGACTCGGGCTCGACTTGCGTGTACGAGCGCCAGGTCAGAGCTTGGTTGAACAGAAGGTTCATGTAGATCGGTAGGCTGCACACCTGGAATGCATTCCGCAGAAATGACCACTGCGAATCGGTCAAACACCGACCGCGGGACTCCAGCATAGCCTTGACAATGTCTATGCAGAGTGACGGCTCCAGGGCTCGAACCTCAACGAAGCAGGCTTGATCATTGTCCAGCAGCAAGCGACACGTGTCCAGAATTCCAAACATGTCGGGCAGGGTGCTGAGCACGAGCTTTACGTTCTCCGGCAGATCGCTCCGCATCCAGCTCATTGTGTAGGCACCGTCTGACGAGTCGAGCTGATCCACTGAGTCCAGGAACAAAAGAACCCTAACGTTAAAGTAAGGCAAAGGGGATCGTACAAACTTAAACGCGATCAAAAAATTGCGTTTCGAGTGAATTATACAGTGAAATATAAAAGCTTTTGCTCTACCTGCGATTGCGCTTGGAGAGATTATCGGCCATTTCATAGAAAGTATCAACAATGTCTCGAAACTCGCCCATGTACTTAAGCTTTTGCGACTCCTGCTGGCCCAGAAATACTGCCATCTGCTCGCACAGAGACCTTACAGTCTGTCGAATGTTTGATGTCGCGGGACTTGTTCCAAGAAACCTAACCAATATAAGTGCGCTGTCCTGCTCTGCCTCAGGCAGCCACTCTCGCGCCAGACTAGCGGCTCGAGCAACCACGGACGTCTTGCCACAGCCCGAGCAGCCATAAATTATCAAAGGGCATCGCAACGTTCCGGTGACGTAGTCTCGGACTGCACCCATCGTATCCTCGCGACCTTGGAACTGGCTCACGTAGTTTATGCATTGGTGAGAGTGCTGCAGCACCTCTGTGCACAAACTGTTCGATTCGAGCTCCGACAGATCCCGCACTGCTCTGTCAATCAGGCGATGAAGCTGCTGTTCACAGTCACTGGCTAGACGATTCCCGTATGACTGATCTAACTTGACGAGATTTTGCCACGTCACTTCGTACTCCATTGAGTTGTCTGCCGGCAATAAACGAGGCAACTGTCGTTTCTTTAGATCCTGCAGCTTCTGGAACACCGCCTCATCAAGGCCTCCACTGGGGCTTGTCTCGGCGAATCTCGCACTCGTCACGTCGCTCTCCCGCTCTCTCAGGTCGCTGATCTCGCGACAGAACAGCAGCGCGTCCCGCCGTCTGTCTGGCCTGCAGTTCACGATTCCGTGCACGGACTCCAGGTGCGTGACTGACGATGTGAACTCGAGTGCTATCGCTTCCGCCAGCTCTCCTGCTTCCACCGCGGCAACAGCAGCAGGTCCTGCCGCTTCCAAAAGTAGTCGTTCTTCGTCCGCACTGGCTGTAGACTGCAGAATGAACACTGGCGGCTGCTGGTTCTCGTCTAGGCGGTAGCACTTGCGGAGAATTTCAGCTGCGCTCTCACGGCCCTGGGCCAGCAATGCTCTCTCCAGTGCAGCCATGTCCAGCTGCTGCACCTTGAAGGGCAACTGACGAGTTCCGTAGCGATGGCTAAGAAAGCCCTGAAAAGTTAGCGTGTCATGTTTTTGATCATTTGCGGAAGGATTTTAGTGGCCGGCCACGTTGTATCATGCTTAGTCGCACTATTTAACGGCTTTTGGCGGAAAAAATGCTATATGGTCAAGTTAATCATGATTGCTACTTACTATAAAGTACGGTCCAACAGAGAGGCGCTGGCAGAGTTCCAATTCTGAATAGCAAATTTCAGCTGCAGATTGTTGATCGCTCAGGGAGCTTTCCTGAACTCCCCAGCGCAAGTCAACGATCTGATAATGTCAGATTGACTCGGTATAGTGCTAATCATGCATGGTTATAGCCGCAAAAAATTAGCATTTCATTTGTTCCAATTACCTGGAGTGACAGTCCATACTTCTCCCTGCAAAGTTTCTTTAACTTTGGATAAACTGTCTGCATAAGAATATTCCTTTCCTGGTGCATATCTGAAGTTTATAATTAAATTTCGATTTGCAAGTCACTGATATGGCTATGAAATTTACGAATTAGCAAGTAGTACCTGAAAATGTTGAGCAGACAAACAATCGAACAGTTTTTGAGTTTCTTTCGGGTAGCTCAGTCAAGTAGCCCGCCATGAGCCGCCGAATTTGATTGTTAACATGGGTATCCGCCGACGTGGATAAAATGTTTCCATCGGATAGCGACATCGTTCTGCTGGTGATCCACCAATCTTGAGATTGAGAAATTTCTATCTTTATTCTCTAGATTGATTGTCGCATTACAGTCGGTTTTAAAACTGATCAAAATTTGATAGCATTCCTCTTATTCAAGCTGATCCAACCAAGCTTTCATACATTAGAAGCTTAACCTGTTACGTAAAATTATTACAGAATGCACGTTTCAATTCTGAAAACAATAAAATATGTCTGTAAAATAATCAATCCGAATTAATTTTCGCAAACATGGTAAGCTTTATTTATTTTACGAAGCACAATAAGCCTCAGGCTTTTCTTATGAAATACTTTTGGAATGTATTACAAGTTATTTTTAAAAGCGCACATTTTGTAAAAATAATATCTCTGCGCTTTAATTCCTGTTTATTTCACTTGGAATAAGCTTGCTTGTATCGGCTATATTGCTGTATCTACTGTAATAAATTGTATTATTGATTTTTAAAGATTACTATCTGTAAAAAGTATTTTTATCTGAGCAAAAAAGTTAAAGTGTGCAGCGGTAATATCGATATATTATAGCATGACAATTTTTCGTGAAAGTAAAACAAAATTTAAAGATAAAAAATTATAATGATGCCTCTAGTCATCCTAACTATTATATAATCATTTAGAATAAATATAAACTATTCTGAAAAATACTTTAGAATAAATATAAACTATTCTGAATAATACTTTAGAATAAATATAAACTATTCTGAATAACACTTTAGAATAAATATAAACTATTCTGAATAATACTTTAGAATAAATATAAACTATTCTGATTAACATTTAGAATAAATATAAACTATTCTGAATAACACTTTTGAATAAATATAAACTATTCTGAATAATACTTTGGAACAAATATAAACTATTCTGAATAACACTTTAGATTAAATATAAACTATTCTGAATAATACTTTAGAATAAATATAAACTTTTCTGAATAACACATTAGAATAAATATAAACTATTCTGAATAATACTTTGGAATAAATATAAACTATTTTGATTAACACTTTAGAATAAATATAAACTATTCTGAATAATACTTTGGAATAAATATAAACTATTCTGAATAACACATTAGAATAAAAATAAACTATTCAGAATAATACTTTAGAATATATATAAACCCGCTCTATTGATGATTAAAATTCTGCTTTCAAAAAAGAAAAACTTCTATAATAAATATTTGATTAGAACTGGCCACTATACTAATAAATATATTCCTTCACCAGAAACTTATGCAACTCACAACTTCAAAATTTGTATAAAGTATAATGTACAAGCACAAGTCAAAATGCAACAGCGCTTAAATTTAGCTTAATTCTATCCAGTATCCAGCATAGTTTAGGCATTCCATTAATAAACGGATATACAATGTGGTGATGCCTGCTGCTCAATGTTTCTGTTGTAAATGCATCAGCAATGCGTACACATAAAAATCGTACAAAGTGTAGAGGTCGAAAAAGTGCGAAATTTTGAGCGGTTAGCAACTGGTTTAAACGATTTTTTTATTTTAAACTAATTACTTATTTGTTTTTTTCGTATTTAGAAGTAAAAAAACCATTAATATATTAACTTAATTTATATTATTTTATTTTAAAATTAAAAAATCTGTTCTATCAAATCACAGCTCTAAAAGAAAGCTTCCATCAGCTGCTGCTATATTTAGATTCAAACTGCTACACAGGCTGTGTGATGCTTTGTTAAACAAGGGCATCAACACACACAACAAACTGAGTGGTTTACGATGAGTTCTGTGTAAAAAACAGCAAATAACTAAAGTTACATATGTAGCTATGTTTTTCCAGCACCCATCTAATTATTTAATTTGAATTCGTTTCCTTTTTTCTACGATATCTCCTACTGTTAGAAATCTTATTGATCTGTTACTTATCTCGTTAATCTTATTGCTAGCAAGAATTTTGAAATGTATCTCACTTAACCCGTACCCCTTGTCTATCTTGCTAATGCCTTGCAAGCGGAGATTCTCAGTAAGTAATCTCCGCGGCCATAGACAACATAAAGGACTTTAAAGGTGCGGAGAATATGAGAGAATTTATTCTCCGCACGCCTAAATATTCTCCGCTCCCTGTTTGCGTGAGATACATTTTATTATCACACTGAGACTCAGAGAATATCTATGGCAGAATCTGCTCGGCTTCGCCTCGGAGATTCTGCATAGATATTCTCCTCGTTTCAGTGTGATAATATTCATATTTTGTTAATAAATTTCAAGTTACATTCGATATTGACATTTAAAGAGGAAAAACAAAGGTGAGGGCGAAACGGTAAAGAATAGGCCGCGAAAGAAGCGCCTCTCAATGTTTCAGAAGGATTATTAAATTGCGCCGCTCGGCTCAAGCCCTACTACGGTAAGTAGTACGGGACGATTTCATAAACATATAAATTTTTTCATTTCACCCAGCCAATCCGAGGCGAGTAGCAACAGTTTCGGAGGCGGAAGGCGAGGCCCATAAAAGGCGGGGGCAGAGAGGCGGTCCGTGCAGACTTTGGCTCTGCTTAGCGCGGGAGCGAAGCCTCTACTCTCACTGCTCTCTGGGTGCCCATCTGAAACAGGGCTGGTCATGGAGTTTCCCGACAATGAGGTGAGCCGGGGTTTTCAGAATGAAGGATAGCCATCAATCTTACAGCCCGAGCCCCAACTGCAGTTGCAGGAGCTCACTCAGCCGGACCCCGCAAACTGGGCTCAACTCGGAGCCGCTCTGCAGACTCTCGCTTGGTGCGTCATCCAAGGCGACTTCGGCCAGTTTCGGCAGCGGGCGACCCCCGACCTTGCGAAGGCGACTGACGCAGCTCGTCGGACCGTCCTCATGCTGGTGGCCGACGCTCGTGAGACTCCCGTGCAGGCTGAGAAGTGCATCTTGTACTTGTTGATGGAGCTGGGCGCGAGTCCCAAGGCCGCTGACGACCAGGGCGACACGGCTGCGCACCTGGCAGCGAGGCGGGACAACGTGCGGGTGCTGGCGCTGCTGGATTTCGATGCGAAGTGGCTGCGGAACGATGTGGGCTTGACCCCGCTGATGGAGGCGGCGCGGACTGGCAGCTGGAAGAGCGCCAAGCACCTGCTGCACCTGCTCAGGCAACAGAGGTTCAATGAGTCCGGGAAGTACGGCAACTCAAAGAGACTGGAGCTGCTCGGACTGAAGGATGCCTCAGGTCGGACGGCTCTGGAGCTGGCGAGGCTGAGCGGCCACTCAGAGCTGGCCAGCTACATCGAGCGGTGAGTGAGCGGCTGCTGCTGTGTGGGGGAGGGTGCTGCATCGTCAGGGAAGGTCGGAGCTGCAGTCTCAGGCCAGCCAATCAGAGCCGGTCAGCTGAGGATGTGTGAGGTGTGATTGCCTCGTCATTGAACGAACGTTGTTTAACAATTTTTTTTCTGTCAATCTAATAATTATGTGTAAAAACAAAAAAGAGTCTCAACAGTTACCGAACTATTTTCGTTGCGTTGTAAGATTGTTGCCATAAAGTACAGCAGGAAAAAATTAACTTGGACAGAATCTGTGACTGCCCGTCTTGGGCAAAGAATCTACTTATCTGTTAGTAACAATCATAAATTACGATTTAATTCTCTCTTCAGAGTCGCGACTGAAATCAAAATTTCCAGTATCAGACAAGCATGTGTGCTTTTTGGGCAGCATTCTTTTATCGATTGTAAATTAATTTTAGGCTAATAAAATTATTTTCTCCTTTACTTAAATAAAAATCTCGGTAAAATACATAACAGTTTCCTTCTGCCTGCTGTTTTGCTTCTTCAAGGAGATGCGGCTGGTTGTGGATGAAGATGGCAGGATCTCCGGCCTGACAGCCCAGGTGAGCGGCATCTGCAGTGCCCATGTGGCCAAAGCTGACCAGCTGAGCTCAAATTTCCCGCTCGCCTTTGCAGGAGCAGGCAGATCGACAGGAGCTGCAGCGGCTTGCCGAGGACGGTGACTCGGTTGGGCTGCTGCAAGCGGCGACCCGCGCCACCTGCGACCTGCCTGACTTTTTAGGTCGGACTGCGTTGATGTGGGCAGCTGTCCACAGTCAGCGCTGTGATGAGGCTCTGTGGGAGCAGCTGGTGCAGCTGCGTGACCCCACCTGTGCGGATAAAATGGGTGACAGTTGCCTGCACAGGGCAGCCCACAGTGGCAACTCAGCCGCGGCCTCCGCTCTACTGGATTCCGGAGCCTCCGCCAATGCCAGAGATGAGGATAAATCCACGCCCCTCAAACGGGCAGCCAGCTGGTCGCTCTCCGCCACCGCCGCAGTCAGTCGGGTTCTGCTGGACGCAGGGGCGGATTGGAGCCTGAAGGACAGCCAGGGCAGGACCGCGCTGGATTCGGCCACACTGAAGGCAAAGAGCGAGCTGGCTGAGCTGCTGCGCGGGTGAGTTTCCATGGCGACTGAGAATGCGTGTGTGACTTTGAGCTCACAGAATGAGTGAAGCTCGCTGGTCAGTGAGGCGTGAGGGCAGAGCTGAAGCAGAGCTTGGCTGCTTTTGTTGCTGTGCGGGGCGGCTGCCTTACTGGGGAGGAAACTGTGCGAAAAATGACTCCTAGTATCATAAGGATTGATTTACATTTATCATAAAACATGCCTTATAACTTTTAACTTTTAGTTAATATTTTTTTTAATTTCACATTTTTATGCTATAAAAATGTTAATAACTTTCTCTAAATTTCCCCAAATTTTGTCGTTTTCACGCATGGAGAAAATTTTCACAGGCCCAGTTTTAAAGCGAATCAAAGTTTTATTTATCTAAGGCCCACACCAGTTAGCTGACCCGCATGAGTAGCCAATGAGTCAGCTGACCCGCATGAGTAGCCAATGAGTCAGCTGACCCACGTGTGTGGCTAATGAGTCATTACGCTGACCCATATGTGACCAGTTGATGAATAAGATTGCCCTAGTGAGTTGCTGTTATTGGGATATGAATGAGGCAAGAGTGGCGTGCTTGAATATACAGCGAGTTTTGTCATTGGCAGAAAATACAGCCAAAATGTAATTTTCGTGCCCGCAAAAGTCACAGGAATCTTGATAGATATATTTTTTGCTTTTTTTAATTTTTGACGATCCTCTTTTTTAACTTCAGGTACGCAGGCAAGAAGTTCTTTGACGCACCTTTGGCGCGGCCGTAAGTTTCTTCCATTGAGGGTGATCGTTATAGTACTTGTTCAATAGAAGAATGCTTTGTAGTCTTTGCGATTTTTAATAACTTACTACCTTCAAAATTTGAACAAAATTTCTGTGTAATTCCATAAAAATTATTTGTGCTACACGTACCAAAAACCATTCCAAAACATGAAGTTCAGATGAGGCTGTGAAAACCTCTCAAAGCCTCGAACTCTGCTCGCACTTTTTAATAACTCCAGGCCGTATAAACCAGGAAACCCACCGTTCCTAGAGCGTTGGGACAAATTAGATCGCATCGGTGAAGGAGGCCAGGCCAAGGTCTACAAGGTGCTCACCGACACCGGCGTCGAGTGCGCCGGCAAGATTTTCACACTGCCCAAGCAGCTCGGAGACCAGCCGGACTCTGACGAGCAGAAAGCTATCGAAAAGGCAGTCGAGGGCGAGAGGAACCTGTGCCAGCTGAAGCATCAAAACATAGTCGAGTTCTTCTACATTCACACTGAGCTTGCAAAAATCGTAGTTTTCATGGAGCTGCTTGACGGCAAAAGCTTGAAGAATTTTATCAAGGATTCGAAGAAACCAATGGATGAAGAAAACATACGGAGCTTTGCAGAACAGGTGAACAGATTGACCGGCAATCATTTAAATTACGAGTATACAATGAGGATGGTTTCTGCCTCTCATAACAACTTACAAACATTAGCACTTGACTCTCCGTCTGTTTGCAGATCTGCAGCGCGCTGCGCTACATGCACAGCCGTCAGCCAGCTGTGATCCACAGGGACATCAAATGCTCCAACATCATCGTGCTTAAGGACGGAAAGCGACTCAAGCTGGTCGACTTCGGCCTGTCAATCAAGCTGGAGCAGGCAGTCAGCCACATCACAGGCTCCACTGAAAAACCAAAAGGCAGACTTTGCTTCCTGGCCCCAGAGCAGGTCGGAGAGGGAGAGTCGGAAAAAATCCACTACAGCAGAGAGTCGGACATCTGGGCATTCGGCTGCACTGTCTACCAGATGGCCTCCGGGTCGATGCCATTTAAGGAAGCCAGAAGCCGCAGAGAATTGCGTGACCTGATAGATAAGACAAAAGGCGGGCCCCCATTGCCAGACGGTTACTCTGCGGTGCTGAGGAAATTCTACAAGTGCTGCACCGCCATGGACCGCAAAAAGCGCAAGTCAGCGGATGAGCTGATGCGCCACGAGTTCCTTATTGGGAAGCCCAGAGGTCAGGCTTCTTAGGCTCTCTGTTATGAGCCAGAGAGTAACACCATGCAGCCTTTGCTTTGCCAGATGACTGCAAGATGCAGCAACGCTAAAGTGACAGTCCCTGCTAAAAGCTAGAGCAGGACTTCTTTTTATGGCTCTAGTAGCTAAAATTAGTTCTTTTAGATCTAATGTGTGAATTTTATTTAGCAGGTAGTTTGATTGTTTTGAAAATTAAACAGAACAGTTTAACAAGAGCCAAATATATTTTTTGCGCTTAAAAAAACTCTTTGCCTCTATATGGTCTGAGCCTTCTCAGTGAAAATGATTAAAACTATATTTGTATACGGTAATTTTTTTACTTTAACCATTTTATCGTATTGATTATAAATTTTTTTTGAGTGTTTCAATTCCCATTTTATTGTTAATCACACTTTTGTAGTACTGCCACTGCAGCCCTTTTCAATGCGTAGCAACTAACATTATACGATTTTTTGTGTGGCAATTATGTTCGCTTTTTTTCATGCGAGTTTAGCCACCGCTAATAGTACATTTTTTAGAGACCTAGTAAGCTACAAAGTACATGTATGCCGTAAAATTCAATATATTAACAAAAAATATATTTGCCAAGTTTTCTAACTTTGTGTACTAAGAAATTTTAGTTTTATTCTACACAATAAAATCAAACTTTGCTGTTTGCTCATCACTTCTAATTGCCGAAGGTCATGAAGCCTAAGCCGATTTCATCCTAACTTTAAGGCGCCGCTCCCTTCGATGTGCTGTGAGCGTCCCACTTATTCCCTTTGTATTCTACCTGCTCCCTATTCTCACATTTGCTCACGTTTTCTCTTTCCGCATTCACCGCGCAGTCTAAGGGGGCACTATGAAATTCCCAGGGAAAATCTCTGCTTAGTATGTATTTAACATTTAATGAATTTTAAAGATGGCGAAATTAATCAAAATCTTGCACAGCTTCTGACTCACTAGCAAGGCTAACACAAGCAACTAGCTAGGCTAAGGTTCAGGTGAACCCGTCTCGGTTTCTCATTCTATTATAAAGAAAAAATATGCATCAGAAAAAAAAATGCCGCACTCTTCGAGTCGGCGGCTTCAAAGACACGAAACTAATAAACCAAACTAACAAATGTGGCGCCTATTTAAGATTGCAAGCTGCAGTTTCTGTGCAGGGCAAGGACAGAACGCGCTCTGAGAAACAATTTGCCTCGAAAATAAATGAGTGCAACGAGCGCAAAGGAGAGCAACAATGTAAGAAGATAGGGGGGGGGGGGCGTGAGGCTTAGAGAGGGTGGCTGGCAGTGGGTCGGAAGGGCACTAAAAAAGAAAAAGAAGTCTGCTCTCAAGTAGCAGCAGCGCTTTTTTGACAGGCAAAGCGACAAAGCCGTGCAGCTTGAATCGCAGATGAAAAAAAGTTTTTTTTATTAGTAATGGAGGATTGCTGGTCTATTTGTTAACCTCTCATGTACCTAGCTAATGAATTAGTCCACGTAGCTTTTATAGGCGAAAATTTAGAAAAAAAGCAGAATGCCGACGATATTTTCCTTGCTTTGCTTTCGTTTGATTATGTTGTGTGTGTTTATGAGCGGCAGGCAGTAGATTTAAATTTGACATGCCTCATAAGACATGCCTCAATTCCTTATGTTAACAGATCGATTGAGCCCCAAGTGTAAAACACAAGTGGAAAATGAAATCCACATTCCGTTCAAATGTCCATGGGTTCAGTATCGTGTAGCACGTGAAGATTTTGTCAGAATTGTGTCAAGTAAAGTAGCAAATTTTCAGTTTTTAACAGATGAAGACAAGTCATTTTATTTAATTACACAGGAAGACGTCAAAGTAACCGACCTGCTGGCTCAGTACATCATCAGAATGAGCTAAATTAGAAAGCAGCTGCTCTGATGCCCCCACAATAGAGTTAGGTTTTGATGTAACTCGACCCACCGGTTGAGTCGCTGCTGCCTGAGCTAAGCCTCGAAGGACAACAGGCCTTGCCTTCTCGCTTGACCCGCCCCGAAATGATGTACTGGTAGCTTGGATGTGACTGAGCTGCTAAGGTCCTAAAGTACAATTATCTGGCCCAAGGAGTTTTCTAAGGTAATCCCGGGATGCGAACCCGGGACCTGCCACCAGCCACTTGCGGGGATAAGCTCCTAAAACTACCCCCTGACGAGACGGGGCTCCCGGACACTGGACCGTCAGCTAGTTTAGGGCGTCAGATAGAGTACAATAGTCGATAATAAGGGACTCTGCATTAGGGCATAACGATGGGCTTGCGAGCTCTAACAATGACTTCTAAAGGGGTGCAGGGGGCCTCTTTCGAGGTGATTTGCGGAGGGAGTTGGATTGAGGGGCTACACCTGTCGACGAGCCTGGGGCGGGCTGCTCCATGCTAAAAGTACGTTACTAATCTTGGGGGTTTTATCCCATGTAGAGGTTCGTGAGGCGCCTGGCATGGTTAAACGAGAGAGTCTTATCAGCCCCAGTCTGTGCAAGGCTTTTTAGAGGGTTTTTGTGATTACATTATCTATTATAACAGGCCTGGAGGCGCACTATCTATGACCCTAAGCGCCTCCGGCTTCACATTAAAGTACATTAGCGGCTTCCAATCTTCATGTGGCTCCCCACAGCGGCGCACTAGCCATCTAAGCCAGCTGCGGCATGGCCTAAATGAGCAAATAAACACTAAAGAAAAGAGGAATTAACCTGAGATTTCACACACGACTGTCCTGAGAACAACCTCCACTGGTTCGGCAAGCTATTATATTGTTAGATTAAGCCCTAGGGGAAACAGGAGACTGCGCGCACTCAAAGAACCTAATAAGCAGCAGAAAAACAAGCAGGGGAACTCACCAGCCGCTCGAAGTTAGGCCGCAGTAAGGTCAGGGGCGGACGCGTCGCTCGCTTGTCAGCCTCGGGCGTGCCGTGCCAGATGGCGGACGTCAGGCGTTGATATCGGAATGTTCAGCCTCAGTTGCAGATCCTAGTCGGAAAAGTCCTCGACGACCGGAAGGGGGTGATGATGCAGGGGCTGACCGGGAGAAGTCTCAACGGGACAGGAGCCAGTCGGAGGACAGGGGTTTGGGGCTTGGAGAGAGCCTCGACAGGGACCAAAGGGTGTCACGATATCCCGAAAGGTTGACTTTTTTCTGGGCAAAAATCGGTTTCCTTATATAGTGCTGATATCATGCGTCACGCGGCTGATTCGTGAGTCTGACGTCATCCGCCCTGACCTTGAGCTACAGCTTCACTCCGATTGGCTGGAAAGCTGTACATGAGAGGCCGGGGTAGACCATAAGTCATCGATGACTCATGGGGGTGGGTGGTGATGACTTCAAAGGCTCATTTAACTAATAATGATGGCAGATAGATAAAAATTACACGGTTGGAAAGAGGAGGACGCGCTGATTCCGAAAACTTAAAAATATTGGTGGTCCCTCAAGTACAAGCAGAATTGTCTCCAAGCACGTTGCTAATCCATAAGTTCGTTCAGCTTCAGTGATTCCGAACAATAGAGCGGAGGGGGTGGGCGTCAAGGTCACCCGTGGTTGCGCAACCCAGGAGTAGAACGATGAGTCACCCAATGAGTCATCCTATTACAGGTAAAACAGGCTGTGGTATGCCTAGCAGGGACTGTTACAAGCTGGGGCACGCATAGCGATGGAACAATAAAGGTAGGAGGGCGAAAAAGATTCTTGGTTGGCTAAGCCAGGTTTCATCAATATATATTTCCTGATTTTTAGTGGAAAACGAGGTTGGGCAATGAAAAGGTTACGCTTAAGATTTTTTTCAGATTCATAAAACCTACTAAGATGCGAATTGCTAATCCTCACTTTAAACCCGAACCTGTAAGCAGGCAACTAGTGCTGATAACTGATAAGGATATTTCAATACAGACCGATTCTCCTACTGGATCTACAACTAAACTCTGCTGACTAAACCCATTTTAAACAAATCGTAACACGAAATAAAAAGTAAATTGAATTTTCCCTCACGTAGCATTCTCATAAAGTATCCAGGTGTTTGATGTTACCGAATTAGTGTTCATAACTTGTTACCGAAATCGGCTGTTACCGAAGTGGATGTTATTTGGGACAGCGACGCTTCCTTGCCGGCACAGATTCTTTCAGCTCGAGCCTTTACGACCGTTTCGACTACGCCAAAAGCTAATCTTCCTCTAGGATTGTGGACAATGGCAGACGGAGTCTCCCTTTCGACAACAGCTTTGTTAAAGTTAGCGCAAATTTTGAATTTCGGAAAAGAAAGAAAAAATTCTTCTACCAAGTACGGCAAAAAACTGTACAGTACCAGCAATTTTCCACCGCGCCCTACCGCAATAGGATAAAGCTTTAAGGAATTCTTGGTTATTAACTTTGTACTAAAAGGATAGGCCCTAGTATGATGGTAACGATAACGATGGTAACGATGGAAGTGCTTGATAAATGTATTTTTGTGAAATACATACTGTTAAAGAATTATAAATATCCACTAAGCGCCGAAAAACGGATAGGCCCACCCCTTTTGGAAAACAGCAGTGCTAAAATTTTTCAACCACATTGTCACATGAGTCATGACTAACGAATTAAATAAAAAAGGGAGGGAGAGAGAAAGCGAAGGAGAAATGAAAATCATCTAGGCCAGTCACTCCACCACCACCACCCACCCACATTCCACCAAAACACAGCTCGCACTTTAATTGGAGTTTGCAACTTGAGACAGGGCAACAGGGTAGCTATCAGTTTTGGCGCATAGTGTATATTAGTAGCTAAGCAAAAAACCAAGTAGCTTACTGTAGCTAGGCTGTAGACCAACTATAAAAATATAGGCCTAATAAAAATTTATCTAACTTGGTTTCCCAGTTTTCCCAGTTTCCCATGTCTGGCATCTTTATAAACATAAATTCATGTCTATAAATAATGCTTTGTGCTTAATGCCTATCACTATTTGTATAAAAAATTAGATCATGGCCCCTAATATTATATTAGCTACTAAAAAGGATATAGTTCAAAACTCTGAATTCACTCTTCATTAGTGCAAAAAGATACTCAAAAAGGGATAAATGCTTTTAGGTCTATCTTGAAGATTAGCTTTTTCAAAAAATAGAGCAAAGTAAGGCTAGATTTAGATCAAAATTAGACTTAAATTAAAAATTTATATATCTAACAATAAATAATCTAATAAGATTATTCTACTAAAGAAATAATCTAACAATCTAATTGAATTTCAATAATTTTTTTAGGCTTAAAGTACTATTAGAACTAAAGAGCCATAGCTAGCTACAATCTTAAAGTCCAGTAAGATTAAGAATAATAGTTATATATAATATATAATATATGTATATGGTATTCTTTTTATATAAAAATGTGTAAGCCATAATTATATGATAATTAGCTAGCTTTTGCCACTAAAAGTCCTATATTAGATATTTATTAAAATGAAATATTATATTGGTACTAGTCTGTAATAGCTATATCTATATCAGTTAGGACTAAGTTTTCAAAAATTAACTTTAGCCTAGGCCTATTGTCTTATATATGCATAATAGTTGGCTGAGTTGGCCAATCTAGCTAACTGATTAGGTGGCCAACCAAGGTAAGTTGCCAACAAATTTTGGATATTCATCCAGTTGATTGGACAAATAGCCATTTTGGATATTTGTCTAGTTAACTTGATAGCTACTATATATAGCCTCTGTTTGCTAGTTACTAGTTTTAATTTTTTTTGTTTTGAATGGCACCAAACTAGCAGTCTGGTAGAGTGCTGGCTATATCTACATATAATAGTTGTTTATCTAAGTAGACCAGACAAGCGTGCATGCTCGTAAATAATTTGTTCTCTGTTAAGAAGATATAAAATGCTATACAATAGTATGCATGGGCATTTCCGAATGACCAGTTGAGAAAGGACATGTAGCAAAAATGGGTTTAATCCAATCATTTAAATAATATTTTAATAATAACATATTAAGATAAAAATGCTACTTCATGGCTATTTCCAATTAGTAATTGACATTTACCCATATTGGCAAAAAAGAACACTTGCTATTTAACCAGTGAACTGTCACAATCATTATGTCTTTCTCCATTTGACTGTAGAAATTCCAAACAATTCTTTGTTAATTTTACTGGATGAATATCCATAATGGCTATTTGTCTAGTCAACCAGACATATAACCACCATGGCTAATTGTCTGGCTAACTGGACAAATATCCAACACAGCTATTTTTCTGGTTAACTGGAGGAATAACAACTGCCATAAGACATAGCCAAGAGTAAGGTATGAGTGAGATATGGTTCACAGGACCCTTTTTTGCTCCTTTAAAAATTGTCTTAAATAAGTAAAATTTTGTTTCAATTGTTTTACTAGTTTCAACTGTCTCATTAACTAAATTTTCTGAGTTATGGCTATTGTGTACATGTATATTGTCTTTAAATTAAGTATTGATTATTTAAAAAAAATTAGCAAGAAAAAAAAATTGGGCTAGTTTTTTAAAAATAGAGATACTATGTTGCAGAGCTTATAGATACTTTGGCAAAAGGATGTTTCAACAAAGACTAATTGGCAAATGCATTAAATGGTCATGCAACTCATGGTCTCAAAAACTAAAATAAATTCTTAAATTGTAATTACAGTACTAAATGGTTCTTCCTAAAACTGACCTAAAAATTATCCATTATGGATTATAATAAATTATAAACCATTATTATCCATTATGGATTATAATAAATTATTATCCATTATGGATTATAATAAATTAAAATCTATAAGAATTCAATTTAAAAATAATTATTGCTATTGTGCAATAGTACTACTAAATATTTTAATTTATTAATAACTAGGCCTATGCTTTGTTTCTATATCTGCTTTTTATTTTGTAATAGTTATTGCTTGCATTTTAAGTAGCATGCAGTTGTAAGCCAAAGTAGTAAACCTAAGCACTCAATTTTTTATTTTTCATTTACAACCACTAGCAGTAGCATTAATGCCTTTTTATAATTCAAAATACTAGAAGTAAAAGACTAGCATAAAAATACACTTGGAGTTTATATATAGATATTTTTCATGCCCTCCAATGTGCCCCACTTAGAGTATAGCTTCCCTTTTCATTTCCAGCTCTCTCTATATACATTGTTCTCTTGTATGCATGCATGTACAAATTGTGATCTCAAACAGCTGGTAGTGATCACTAAGCTTAGTGCACACAGTGTCAGCTATGCATAGCTATATTTTGCCAATACATCTTAGCCAAAATGTCTTTTTACCAAAGTGACTACTACCCTATTATAGGATCTTGACTCTAAATTGAATCTTGAAATTTGACATGGGACACAATTTAAACTTCTTGAAATTTAGGTAACTATAAAATAGTTACAATTTTGTTAGACTTAATAATCCATTTATTTAGGGTTATTTTGATAGGCAAATTTTAATTTTGCACTTTTAGTTGTTTTTATACCTAAACCCATACACTGCGCAACAGTCAGCTGAGTCGGCCAATCTGGCCAACTGATTTGGTGGCTGACCAAGGTAAGTCACAAAATTGCTGATGTAAGTTGCAAAATCGTAGATAAAAGTAGTAAAATCGGCATTTTAAGTCACAAAGTCAGTGAAAAACAAGGAGGTAAGTTGCAAAAACAAGGGGATAAGTTGCAAAAACAAGGAGGTAAGTCAGCAAAATTGAGGGGGTAAGTCACAGAAACAAGGGGGTAAGTCACAAAAACAAGGAGTAAGTTGCAAAATGGAGAATTGGGAAGATTCAGGCAAAAATGGTTTGCGGGACCTTTTTTTGGTCCTTTAAACTTTGACCCAAAGTAAGTCACAATTTTTTTTAAACTAAGTCGCACTGGCCAACCAAATTTTTCAAGTTGCGCACCTATGCCTAAACCCTAGTTCTAAGGGAAGTTTTAGGTTGGGAAAAAGCCCATATAATAGACATGGGGATCTATTGAAGATTTGGTCTCAGTATTGCTTTAATCTTTTAATGCTTTGTCCTATACCTAGGAAGATAGAAATTATAGGTTAGGGAAGAGCCCTCATATAAATGTGCAACTATTTGAATCACCCAGCCATTTATAATAGTTATACATACAGGTAAGTTGCTATTGGACAAAATTGCCATCACGTGATAGCAATGAACCAATTGCAGCTTGCATGTATATGTTGCCAATAGAAATTGCCAGGTGATTTCCAATGTTGTGCCCATTTATAAGCCCTCATGTCTAAAATATTTAGAGATATAATTTTAAATAGTGGAATAGGGACCTAAAGATTAAGTCAATAAATTACTTGCAACATTTCCATCAATACTTCTTAAGACTTAGTTTAAAAACTTAGTCTAACTTACAAATAAGAAGACTAAATTTGAATTTGCATTGTGGTATAAAACTTCCAGCTTTTTCCTACAATGATCTGCAGTACTTTCTGCATAGTGTTCAATAATAAATAATCCATGAAGTTGTTAAAAATAAGCAAATTTATTTGATTTATTATAAAAGAAACTTTATTTATTTCTGGCTGATTTTTTAAAATAAAAAATTTCTTTTAAATTTTATGTTTCAATCTTTTGTATGAGGGAAAGGTATGTTTGGAATTTTTATGAGTACAAATTTTAATACATTTTTTTTTTACTTTTATGGTCTAGTTTGTCTAAGCTGAAATTATTGAAATTACTTTTTAAGATTTATAAAATCCATGTGAAATCATTTTGATTAGTATTGATAAAATCAATAATACATTAATTCTTTGCAGTAAAATCATCAAATCACACACCAATCACCCAGCTATTAAAACATGCCCAGTGGCGACCATGGCAGTCAGAGTAGCAGTGCCAATAGGCGCTTGGCCAAAGAAATTATCCAATCAGTGAAGTCCAGCGGTTTGTTTGATGAGCTTAGGCGGGACTGCGCTACCAAGCTGGAGTCTCGTTCTGGCTTCTCCAAACTGATTAACCAGCTGAAGCCGCTGACTAAGAAGCATTTGGACAGGGTTGTGTGGGAGCCCGGGTTGAACAAGGTTAGGCACTTTCTAATTTCAGTGTTAGCTGGTCTTCATTTCTTCAGTTGGTGCCTTCTGCCCCGTATTGGTTTGCTCATTGAGTGCCTTCTACCCCGTATTGGTTTGCTCATTGAGTGCCTTCTGCCCCATCTTGGTTTGCTCATTGATTGCCTTCTACCCCGTATTGGTTTGCTCATTAAGTGCCTTCTGCCTTGTATTGGTTTGCTCATTGAGTGCCTTCTGCCCCGTATTGGTTTGCTCATTGAGTGCATTCTGCCCCATCTTGGTTTGCTCATTGATTGCCTTCTACCCCGTCTTGGTTTGTTAAGTGAGTGCCTTCTACCCCTTCTTGGTTTGCTCATTTAGTGCCTTCTACCCCGTCTTGGTTTGTTCACTAAGTGCCTTCTACCCCGTCTTGGTTTGCTCATTAAGTGCCTTCTGCCTTGTATTGGTTTGCTCATTGAGTGCCTTCTGCCCCGTATTGGTTTGCTCATTGAGTGCATTCTGCCCCATCTTGGTTTGCTCATTGATTGCCTTCTACCCCGTCTTGGTTTGTTCATTAAGTGCCTTCTGCCCCGTCTTGGTTTGTTCATTGAGTGCCTTCTACCCCGCCGTGGTTTGCTCATTAAGTGCCTTCTACCCCATCTTGGTTTGCTCATTTAGTGCCTTCTACCCTGTCTTGGTTTGTTCAGTGAGTGCCTTCTACCCCTTCTTGGTTTGCTCATTTAGTGCCTTCTACCCCGTCTTGGTTTGTTCACTAAGTGCCTTCTACCCCGTCTTGGTTTGCTCATTAAGTGCCTTTTAGCCCGTCTTGGTTTGCTCATTAAGTGCCTTCTACCCTGTCTCGGTTAGTTGCGCCTACTTCAGCGAGTGCCCTGTTAGATCATATTTAAATTTTTCCTCTTGTCTCTCACCCTCCAGGTGGCCACTCGCGAGCGCCTCCGTCGCCGTCTGCTTGACACGCCAGCCGTCCAGTCGATGCTGGACGACCTGCTGGACCAGCTGCTGAGCCACTCGGCAGTGCAGGCCGACATTCAGCCCAGGATTGACCGGGCCATCGCTCAGTACGCCGGCGTCTCCCATGAGGAGCTTCGTCAGATGCGCCGCCAGCCGCCTCTGCTGCCAACGCCCAAGGAGCAGCCGCTGGCTGCAGCGCCTCTGCCGCCGCCTCCGCTGCCGCCAACTTCCATTCCGCCGCCCAGTTTCCCAATTTTCCCATTCTTCCCTCCCCCGCCTCCTATGCCGCCCTCAGTCGCCGCTTTCCCGTCCGCCGGCCTGGTCATTCCGCCGCCTCCGCCCCCGCCGCCGCCGCCTCCTCCGCCCCCGCCTCCGCCGCCTCCTCCTCCGCCACCGCCGCCTCCGGAAGAGGAAGAGCCGCCGCCGCCGCCGCCGCCTCCGCCGCCAGACACGGACGAGCATCCGCCGGCCCGGTCTCCAAGGACGCCAGAAGGTGAAATGCAGACCCTGGCCCTGGCCGGTGCCGACTCAGCCGACCCTGTGCCGTCGGAGCAGCGGCCAACGACGCCTCCGTCGCCGCCAATGGACGAAGCCTCCCCCGGCACTCCCGCCGCCGCCGCCGCCGAGACCGCGGCAGAGTACGATTTCGCTTGGAAAGGCGTCCAGTTGGATAGCAATGACGTCTCCGATGTGACCGTCTCGTCTGTGCACACCTCCGACCTGTCCGACATTGACGCTGTCGACCAGCAGTCGCCGCCGCCATCAGCCACGACAAATCAAGCATCGCCGTCGAAATCGCCAAAGCAGCAGCAGAAACAGCAAAAGCTGCTAAAGCAGAAAAAGCAGCAAGCCAAAGCCGACAAGAAAGAGTCGGACAAGCTTCGCCAGAAGGCCCAGATTGAGGCTCGCCTGCGCGAGATTGAAACCGAGACGGAGCTTCGCCGACGCAGCCTCCAGGACAGCCAGGCCGACAGGCGGTCGTCGACTTCCAGCCGACGTTCGCCTCCCCGTCGACCATCTGGCGAGCGTCGTCGAAGGTCCCGGAGTCGATCGCCGTCGCGTCGGCGCCGATCGCCCGACTACGACCGGCGGCGTCCAGGTAGCGGGCAGTCGCGGCAGCCGCAGCAGCGACAGCGGCGCCCGTCCCGTCAGCGCCCGGAGTCTCGCGATCGCTTGCCTTATCGTCGACGTCGAAGTCGCCGATCCGACGACGAGCTCGACGATCGCGGCGCGTCGAATTCGGACGCCTCTTCCGGCAGGCGGCAGCGCCGGCGTCGATCGCCTCGACGCAGCCGACCGACACCACCGCCGCGTCGACCGCCGCATCGCGAGCCTCCGTCCAGGCCATCCAGGTCGCCGTCGGCCTCCTCGTCGTCCCGGTGGCAGCAGCATCGACGCCGGGGTCGTTCGCCGCCGCTGCGGATACCGCCCCACCATCGCCGCTTTTCGCCTCCTCGGGATTCGCCGGCAGCTTTTGTTGATGACGAGGACAGCACTGTCGAAAGAGAAGCCGAGCCCATGAAGGTTGTCACTGCTGACGTTGTCGAGGAGGTCGCCGCTGAACCGTCAACGAACGACGCCGATGCCGAGCAGCCGCAGCCGCCGCCACCGGCTCAATTCCTTGAAGCCTCGTCGTCGGAATTGGACGGCGGGGGTGGGGGCGGCAACTCCGAGACTGAGGAGGGCGAAGTTAGCGACGAGTGAATTTTTGTTTTACTCTTCGATCATTGAGAGCCCACCCGCCGCCTCACCCTCCGATCATTGAGAGCCCACCCGCCGCCTCACCCTCCGATCATTGAGAGCCCACCCGCCGCCTCACCCTCCGATCATTGAGAGCCCACCCGCCGCCTAACCCTCCGATCATTGAGAGCCCACCCGCCGCCTCACCCTCCGATCATTGAGAGCCCACCCGCCGCCTCATCCTCCGATCATTGAGAGCCCACCCGCCGCCTCAACCTCCGATCATTGAGAGCCCACCCGCCGCCTTACCCTCCGATCATTGAGAGCCCACCCGCCGCCTCACCCTCCGATCATTGAGAGCCCACCCGCCGCCTCACCCTCCGATCATTGAGAGCCCACCCGCCGCCTCACCCTCCGATCATTGAGAGCCCACCCGCCGCCTCACCCTCCGATCATTGAGAGCCCACCCGCCGCCTCACCCTCCGATCATTGAGAGCCCACCCGCCGCCTCACCCTCCGATCATTGAGAGCCCACCCGCCGCCTCTCCCTCCGATCATTGAGAGCCCACCCGCCGCCTCTTCCTCCGATCATTGATAGCCCACCCGCCGCCTCACCCTCCGATCATTGATAGCCCACCCGCCGCCTCACCCTCCGATCATTGATAGCCCACCCGCAGCCTCACCCTCCGATCATTGAGAGCCCACCCGCCGCCTCACCCTCCGATCATTGAGAGCCCACCCGCCGCCTCACCCTCCGATCATTGAGAGCCCACCCGCCGCCTCACCCTCCGATCATTGAGAGGTCACCCGCTAACTCCCGCTGCTATTTATTCTGTTTGCAGCTAATAGCTATTGATTCTAATGTATGGCATTTTTCTTTCTAGCTTTTGATTAATGGCTGAAACAATTCTTATTTTGTTTAATTCTAATTGAAATTTTCTGTCATAATCTGATTTAATGTTCTAGCCTATATGGTTTGTAAAATACAAATGAATGCATGAAAAGCAGTGGCTGTGTTATAATTTCTTTTATTATTTCTTCTAATTTACTAAAGTGCCTATTGTAAGTAGTTAGTGCTGTAAGTTGCTCCGGTCTCAGTTCAACAACATTTACAAGAATTGATTGTTGCTTTAAATTGAACAGAACAGACGGAGCTGACAGAATTGATTTTGTTAGCCTGTAGCTGATTATTATTGATTAGCTGCAGGCTTAGCAGCAATCTTTACCGAGGTGCCGGGTTTCATAAAGACTGCACGATTCGGCATGCGATTAAAGATTGTACATGCCAGACAGTAAATGCATCGGATAGAAGTAGATGGTGAGACTGTCTCGAAGGGAGAGATAAGGTAGAGAAGTCTCGAAGGGAGGGATAAGGTAGAGTAGACAGTCTCATGGGTGAGATAAGATAGAGAAGTAGACAGTCTCGAAGGGAGAGATAAGGTAGAGAAGTAGACAGTATTGTAGGCTGAGAAAAGAAAAAGAAGTAGACAGTCTCACTGGGTGGGATAAGATAGAGAAGTAGACAATGTCAGTAAATGAGATAAGATAGAGAAGTAGACAGTCTTAATGGGTGAGATAAGATAGAGAAGTAGACAGTGTCAGTGAATGAGATAAGATAGAGAAGTAGACAGTCTCACTGGGTGAGATAAGATAGAGTAGACAGTGTCAGTGAATGAGATAAGATAGAGAAGTAGACAGTCTCACTGGGTGAGATAAGATAGAGTAGACAGTGTCAGTGAATGAGATAAGACAGAGAAGTAGACAGTCTCACTGGGTGAGATAAGATAGAGTAGACAGTGTCAGTGAATGAGATAAGATAGAGAAGTAGACAGTCTCACTGGGTGAGATAAGATAGAGTAGACAGTGTCAGTGAATGAGATAAGATAGAGAAGTAGACAGTCTCACTGGGTGAGATAAGATAGAGTAGACAGTGTCAGTGAATGAGATAAGATAGAGAAGTAGACAGTCTCACTGGGTGAGATAAGATAGAGTAGACGTGTCAGTGAATGAGATAAGATAGAGAAGTAGACAGTCTCACTGGGTGAGATAAGATAGAGTAGACGTGTCAGTGAATGAGATAAGATAGAGAAGTAGACAGTGTCAGTGAATGAGATAAGATAGAGAAGTAGACAGTCTCACTGGGTGAGATAAGATAGAGTAGACAGTGTCAGTGAATGAGATAAGATAGAGAAGTAGACAGTGTCAGTGAATGAGATAAGATAGAGAAGTAGACAGTGTCAGTGAATGAGATAAGATAGAGAAGTAGACAGTGTCAGTGAATGAGATAAGATAGAGAAGTAGACAGTGTCAGTGAATGAGATAAGATAGAGAAGTAGACAGTGTCAGTGAATGAGATAAGATAGAGAAGTAGACAGTCTCAAAGGGAGGGATAAGGTAGAGAAGTAGACAATCTCGAACTGAAACATCGTAGAGAAGTGGACAGTTTCCAAGGCGAGAAATGCTACAGTAGTGTTACAGATCGCTCCCCGCTCCATCCCTCTCCAGCAGCCATGCTAAGCCGCTCATCTATCGCTCTGCTCCGTAGCGCCAGCCAGCTGACGGCCCGCCAGCCGTCCCAGCTGATCAGCCGCGCCAATTCCAGCTACTACTGGGCCACACCGCCGCGGAATCGCGTCTCCACTGGCGCCCGCGTGGCCATGGGCGTCGGGCTCTACCTGGTCTGGTTCTTGCCCCTGACCACCTTCCTGTACACGTGCAAGAAGTACCGCACCCCGGCTGAGGAATCGGAATGATTTGATTGATTCTGTGCCGATGGCCAGTGTCTCAATAGTAGATTTTGACACAAACACTTGTTTGACAATTACCCTTAGTTATCTCTCTCACTGTAGTTTGTCCTAAATACTACTACTAGTAGTCGCAACTCTCTAGTTTCCTTTTCCAACAGAACGAAAATCCAACCGATGCGTAGCAGCGTTAATCACCTTGTTGGGTCGCCCCGTTTTCAGCTATTCAAACTTTTTGAATTCATAACTAACGAAGAATTGAAAAAATAAACAGTAAAAAAGCCCAAGTTGTCGCAGGCTAATTTGATGGCGACTGTGTTTTAAGCGTCAATTTAATTCTGCTTTCATTGGTTTTGAAGATTTAATTTTTTAATATCATTAATGCTATTATCATACTACTTACTTTCAGCGATCAAATCAGTAGTATCATTAATGAATTGATAATTATAATAGAATTAATAAAATGGGCTGCATTCAATCGGGCCCAACATTCGTTGTTGACGGTCGCACTTATCGAATTGTGGAAAATATCGGCGAAGGGTGAGTTGGATCGGTTGGTTGGATTTTGTTGGTGCAAAAAAACAAAACAGTCCCTGTGACGTTAATTATCACTGATTTACATTGGCACCAGTCCGTTAAAGTTAGAGTGGTAAGAAGCGTTGAAGTTTATGAGCAAATTATTGCTTTAAAAAGTAAGAGTTGAAATATTTTGATAAGTTTAAAACACTCAAAACACTCAAAAATTTTATTCGTATAAAAACATTTTCATTCCCCCAAGGCATAGAGAGTGTACATGCCTGGTTGCCGGCCTGTGTGTGTGTCTATGCCTGTATACCAGTATTTAGTGTTACTGTACGCGCTTCAGGAGTCAGCGCAATTGATGTCGCTTTAAGTGTCAAAGTGAAAGTGCCTGCAGCCCTCTTGCAGATTTAGCTTTCGATGGTATTTTTACTAGCACATTTAGACCCCCTTAAAAGGGTGATAGAATTTTAACGGAGTAAAAAACTAAGGCTTTCATGGTTTATTTCGTTAAATTGTTACTCCATTAACGGAACCACTCATTAAACAGTTCAAGGTTGATTTGCTTAATGTGTCTATTAAACTTAAATCTGTTTTTATATACCGATATGTATCGAAAACATTATTTTACATTATAGATAAATCTATTTTATTAAATTTAACCCTCCGCTGCAGCGGCTTCAGCAAGGTTGACCTGTGCCGCGACGAGAAATCCAGCCGCCTGTGCGTTGCCAAGCGGATCCTGTGCCACTCGCAGGCCGATATCGATCGAGCCGTTCTCGAAGCTGAGCGTCATCGGCGTCTGCGACATCCGAACCTGCTGCCCTGCCTCGGCCACTCAGTCGGCCAGCCGCTGGCCTCGTCCGCCGTGTCGGCCACTGTGGTTGCCGAGGTGACACTCCTGCTCCCGTATCATCGGCGAGGCACCCTGGCTGAAGAGCTCGACCTTTGCCGCATTGCCAAGTCGTCAATTGGACTGTCCAGGATTTTGTCAACTATGAGCGGCCTTTGCTCCGGTCTGGCTGTCATACACTCGGCCGATCTGGCCCATCGGGATCTCAAAACGGGCAACGTACTTTTAGACGATTCTTTAAGACCGATTCTAATGGATTTCGGTAGCGTTACAGAGAAATTAGTGTGGATTAACAGCAGACAGGAGGCTGTTCGTTGGCAGGATTACGCAGCTGAGCACTGTTCTATGACTTATCGCGCGCCTGAGCTGTACAATGTGCCCTGTCCGGGTGTTATCAGCGAGAAGGCCGATATTTGGGTAAGATTTGTTAAATTTTTTGGCTGTTATGATAAATTTAGGCGTTAATTTACATAAGCAATAAGCCTACTTTAAGTAGAAATGCTCGGATATTTTATTTTTTGGCCAAACGTTTACTTAAAGCATTTAAAGCTAGCTTTAACAAAAAATTCTTTAAAAAATCATGAAGCCTGGGCAGTTTTTAGGGTATTTCTAAATATTATTTAATATATAGGAACTTTATTTATATTTTTCGATACATATCGCCTAAAATGCAATGGATTTTTAATGAAATGGTTAGAACGTTTGTAATTTTCGAGTGACAAGCATTCGGCTTGAATGCTTTTTTAACAAAATAGGAATATGGCCGTAGAAGCCTGCAAAGCGCTTATTTTAAGTATATAACATCGCTTTATAGCAATCGAGTCAAAATCTGTCGTTTTAAAATAAAAGGACACAATAAAAAAAGTTGCATCGGCCGGGAATCGAACCCGGGCCGCCCGCGTGGCAGGCGAGCATTCTACCACTGAACCACCGATGCTTAGCTACACTTGCACTCAAAGTTATTTATAATTAGGAAGCCATAACTTAATCTATTTTTAGAGCCTCGGTTGCATTTTGTACGCGCTATGCTACAACGAATCGCCATTTGATCCGGTCTTTAGCCGGGGCGACAGTGTTGCTCTGGCCACCTGTTCCGGTATTAAACTGCCATCCAATCCTGAGTTTGAGTGAGTTTATTTAGTTATTGACTACCTTATAAATCCTCTTCCTATTGCTTGCCATGCAAAATTTCTGTTGTCTTCCCCAGGTACCCCGCTGAGTTGCTTGGCCTGATTCAAGCCATGGGTCGTCCAGAACCAGATCGTCGATCTTCGCTGGCCGAAATTCAGGCCTCGCTGTCGCCGCTGCTTGCCGCCGCCGGTCTGCCAAAAGCTGAAGCTGAGCAGCCGGCTGATGATGCTGGCGAGGCTGCCGTTGTCAGTCAGTGTGACGTCCGGTTGACCTTAGCTGATGTTCATTGCGATGCGACTGCTCGGGAGGCGTAGAGGGTTTTTTCAATTTCATTAAAATCGATACATATCGGTATGAATTATAAAAAAGGCAGAGGTGTATCGATATCATCATCTTTTGCCGATATGTATCGTAATTTACTTAAATTATACTTTTACCATAATAGTAAAATAGCCGTTATGTGTTGAAATCTACTTGATTAGTGAATATTGGTGAATGTATTGGATGAGCTAAATACCTTATATTATGTCAAATAAGTAAACATTTTTATTATGCTATTCTTCCATTCTTGTGTTCTTATAAATGCCAAAAATACCATTTTTAACGTTTGTTGGTACTCCCGAATTGATACTAAGTTCAAATATAATTTTATTCAGCATATCATTTGTAGATTCTGCACTAAATCGACACTCATCTACTAGTCTTGCTATTTTAACAAAGACATTTGAGGATCCCCTAAAATTGTTATTGACAATGCTGCATGCTTATTGATTGATAGATTTCATTGTCTAGTAGCGTTGGGTTTTTTTCTTGTACTTAACTAAATTCCTTTCTTTGTTTTGTTTGCTTTATATTTACCTGTGTTTTAATGTTTTGCACAATAGTTAATTATGTTCAAAATGCATATGTTATTATCTTGACCAATTTGTCTTACAATTTATCAATAATTTTTTTGAAAATGCAGAAGTTCGTTGCAAACTAATTGTCCTCTTGCATACAGATAGGCTCTTTAGCTAAAAAAATTGCCCTCGAACCCAAAGAATCGCCCTCGAACCCAAAGAATCGCCCTCGAACCCTAACAATCGCCCTCGAACCCTAAGAATCACCCTCAAACCCTAAGAATCACCCTCAAACCCTAAGAATCACCCTCAAACCCTAAGAATCACCCTCAAACCCAAAGAATCACCCTCAAACCCTAAGAACCACCCTCAAACCCTAAGAATCACCCTTGAACCCTAATAATCGCCCTCAAGCTCTAAGAATCGCCCTCAAACCCAAAAAATCGCCCTCGAACCCAAAAAATCGCCCTCGAACCCTAACAATCGCCCTCGAACCCTAACAATCGCCCTCGAACCCTAAGAATCACCCTCAAACCCTAAGAATCACCCTCAAACCCTAAGAATCACCCTCAAACCCTAAGAATCACCCTTGAACCCTAATAATCGCCCTCAAGCTCTAAGAATCGCCCTCGAACCCAAATAATCGCCCTCGAACCCAAAGAATCGCCCTCGAACCCTAACAATCGCCCTCGAACCCTAACAATCGCCCTCGAACCCTAAGAATCACCCTCAAACCCTAAGAATCACCCTCAAACCCTAAGAATCACCCTCAAACCCTAAGAATCACCCTCAAACCCTAAGAATCACCCTCAAACCCTAAGAATCACCCTCAAACCCTAAGAATCACCCTCAAACCCTAAGAATCACCCTCAAACCCTAAGAATCACCCTCAAACCCTAAGAATCACCCTCAAACCCTAAGAATCACCCTCAAACCCTAAGAATCACCCTCAAACCCTAAGAATCACCCTCAAACCCTAAGAATCACCCTTGAACCCTAATAATCGCCCTCAAGCTCTAAGAATCGCCCTCGAACCCAAAAATCGCCTTCGAACTCAAAGAATCGCCCTCGAGCCCTAAAAACCGCCCTCGAACCCAAAAAATCACCCTCAAACCCTAAGAATCCTAAAACCTGTTAACACGTCCCCTTAAGAAGCCAGCCACTTAGATGCTTCTCCTGAAAAAACATTCGAACAAAAATCTTGCAGGCCAAGAGCAAGTTCGAGTACGTTCGAAAATTCGAACAGACCGACCAGCTGCTGCCCCAGTGCTGGCTGGTTGTTCGAATCGACGGTCGCGGATTCCACAAATTCACCGAGCGGCACAAGTTTGAAAAGCCAAACGAGCCGCGCTGTCTCAAGCTGATGACGCTCGCTGCTAAGCGGGTCCTGTTTGAGCATCGCAGCGTGGTTTTGGCCTACGGGCAGAGCGACGAGTACAGCTTTGTGCTGCACAAAGACTCGTCGGCATTTAATAGACGGGCTAGCAAATTAACGTCGCTAATTTGCTCTTTGTTTACGTCGGCTTTTGTGTTTAATTGGTCGGCCTGCTTTCCGGATCAGCAGCTTTTGTATCCGCCTGCATTTGATGCCCGAGTGGTGGCTTATCCGTCTGTGAAAACTCTTCGAGACTATCTGTCATGGAGGCAGGTGCGTGCCTTGTGATCTGAGACCAATGTGATAAAGATTTTGTAGCTTATTTGAGTCTTCAGTACGACTTAGTTTTGTAGCTCACTGATTGGTCAGCATGATTCAGAGTTATGCAGCTCTCTGATTGGTCGGCGTGATTCAGAGTTGTGCAGCTCTCTGATTGGTCGGCATGATTCAGAGTTGTGCAGCGCTCTGATTGGTCGGCATGATTCAGAGTTGTGCAGCGCTCTGATTGGTCGGCATGATTCAGAGTTGTGCAGCTCTGATTGTTCGGAATGATTCAGAGTTGTGCAGCTCTGATTGTTCGGAATGATTCAGAGTTGTGCAGCTCTCTGATTGGTCGGCATGATTCAGAGTTGTGCAGCGCTCTGATTGGTCGGCATGATTCAGAGTTGTGCAGCTCTGATTGTTCGGAATGATTCAGATTTGTGCAGCTCTGATTGTTCGGAATGATTCAGATTTGTGCAGCTCTCTGATTGGTCGGCATGATTCAGAGTTGTGCAGCTCTCTGATTGGTCGGCATGATTCAGAGTTGTGCAGCTCTCTGATTGGTCGGCATGATTCAGAGTTGTGCAGCTCTCTGATTGGTCGGCATGATTCAAAGTTGTGCAGATCTCTGATTGGTCGGCATGATTCAGAGTTGTGCAGCTCTGATTCGTCGGCATGATTCAGAGCTCTGCAGCTCTCTGATTGGTCTAATTGGTCAGAGAGCAGAGATTCATATGATTCAGAGTTAGCTTACTGATAAGTTGGCTTTACGATGTTTTTAAAACTTAACAATTACTTCTGTTCATGCAGGCTGACTGCCACATCAACAATCTGTACAACACCGCCTTCTGGAAGCTGGTGCTTCTCGGCGGCCTGTCAACCCACGAAGCGCAGGAACGTTTGAAAGGCACTCTGGCGGCCGACAAAAACGAGTTGCTGTTCTCGCAGTTCGGCATCAACTACAATAACGAACCGGAGATTTATCGCAAAGGCAGCCTGCTTGTTCGTTCTCATCTGCTCGACTCGGAGGTTGCTAAAGCCGCGGCTTCATCAACTAGCGAAGCTGGCGACAGTGAAGAAGACAAAACGTCTGCTGAAGCAGCATCCACTCTGCTGCATGTGGATATTATTAAGGACAAATTCTGGACTGAGAATCCTCGTATTCTTCCTCTGGATTCGCACTGAATGCCTGTGCGCTCTATCCGTTCAATTTTTCTCAAGCTCTTGCATTTGCTTAGCGGTCATATTACATTGCTTGTTATAGGATTTTCTCGCTAATTCCAGACTCTTGTTATCTGTACCCTCCAGATCCCTCAGTCCCTGAGCCGTCTCACTCCTTACCCCTATTACTAATTAGGTGTTGGACAGCCACCTCACTCCCTGCCGACCCCTTCCATACATTTCAGTCCTGCAGCCACCTCACTCCCTGCCGACCCCTTCCATACATTTCAGTCCTGCAGCCACCTCACTCCCTGCCGACCCCTTCCATACGTTTCAGTCCTGCAGCCACCTCACTCCCTGCCGACCCCTTCCATAAATTTCAGTCCTGCAGCCACCTCACTCCCTGCTGGCCTCTTCCATAAATTTCAGTCCTGCAGCCACCTCACTCCCTGCTGGCCTCTTCCATACATTTCAGTCCTGCAGCCACCTCACTCCCTACCCTTACTGCAGCCATATAACCAGTTGGTTCTTTAGGTGACTGTTTGCTGCGCACTACCGAATGCTTTTTGCTATTTCTTTTCTTTTATCAATGGAGACGCATTTCTGCAAATCCAAGCATCAACTGATTTTGGTATTGCTGTTTGAAATTTGTGTGAGCGCTGCGATGAAATACAAATTATGCATCACAGAAGATTTGAAATTAATTATTAATTATAAATTTGTTGGTAAAACAAAAAGCAAAATAAATTGACTTCTGATTGTCTTTTTTTTAATCCAATTCAAACAGATTCTTGTTTCGTGTGCATGTAGCTTAAACACAATTTATAAACAAATGAAATTAGAAATAGGACAACGGCGCGAAGTTAAATAATCACTTTAATTGTTTGCTTCAATGGGGTTTGAAGCTAAAGAAAGCCTAAGCCGGATAGTTGCCAACGGGAGCCTGGAACGGCGCGGGATGATAGGCCGGCATTGGCTGCTGGTAGCCCATGGCCGGCTGCTGCGGATAGTTACTGTGGCCGTAACCCTGACCGTGCGAGCCTGCGCCCCTTGCGCAGCAACCGGCCAGACTTGCTCCGCTCCTGCCGGGGCTCATGCCGCCGCCCATACCGCCGCCCATACCGCCGCCCATACCGCCGCCCATACCGCCGCCGCCGCCGCCAAATATGACCCCGCCGTGGCCGTATCTGCCGCCCCGCCTGCCGTTGACGCAGTCCACGCAGATCTGCACGCCGCAGCAGCAGACCATGGAGAATAGCACGATGCCGGCTACGAAGCAGACAAATAAAACGCAGCCAACTACCACCATGGCTCTGTTGAATTTAGTGATCACAAAAAATTTGAATTAGCAGCTAGAACTAGTCGAATTCCAAAAGGTTGGTTTCATTTTCTGCGTCGCTGCAATTATGCGATTACTCAATGCTTGATCAGTCTAGGTTAACCTAGATTGAAGGTGAAGCCCAGAGTTTGGGGCATCCAGTCAGCGACCACAAGGTTACGCATTTGAAACCTTGAGCAGGGCAATTAAGCCAGCAAAGCTTTTAGTCTACCCAGCTGAGATTCGGGTACCAGTTTGAGCTGGGAAAATTTAGGTTGGGTACTTGTTGCGGCCCCTCCAGCCCGTCAGGATTTGCGACATAAATTCCATAGAAATATAAAGTTCAACTCACAATTTCACGTCCTTATCTAAGTTTCCATCACTATCCATCGCGTAGTGCCGGGAAAAACAATCTTACTCGAAGCAATCTCTTCAATTTAGACGGATGACGTGAAAAGATTAGATCTGTCAATGCAATTTGTCTTGGACTCTAAACATTTAGTAGAAAAGTAGCCGATCAGCTGGCTGTAAACAAATGTGGTTTTTGTCTTCTTATTGAAGTCAACTTGGTTGATTTATAAATATGCCAACATGGCCTAACCTAACACAGCTCATCTTGGTACATAGAACTTGACAAATAAACGCTATTATTAACTTTTTTAATATTCTAAATTTAGAATCTGAATTACACGATACAAAGCAGACGGCAAAATCGATCGACTTTAAGAGTACGACTTGTAGTTACTGCTGCAGATACACCGAGCCATCCGATTCGGCCTCAAAAAGATTGCTTTAGGTATCTTATAAATAACTTGACAACAAAGTTTCGGACAGTACAACTAATTGCTGTTCTGAATCAACCGATTTTTCGTCGATTGCCTGCTGGCTGACGCCGTCGCCCCCCGATTCTGCCGGAGGCGCCGCCCTGCGACGCTGCTTTTCACCACCTTGACAGCGTATTTTGTTGTTATTGTTGTTTAAATTAACGATATACGAAAGACAGCGATTTTATTGTAACGTGACGTCACCGATTATTTTTTATTTAAATCAACAAAAAAGGTTGAATTTAAAAAAAATGCTCCGCTATCAATTCATTTCCGTGCCTATTTATTTGAACGCCAAAATTCAAGGCGTGTACGGAGGAGGCTGCGGATAGCTGGGCATGGGCATTCCCTGCGACTGCGGGTACGTTGGCTGAGGATTGTATGCCGATGGTTGAGGTGGTCGGTACGCTGGTGGGGCTGTTGGTGCCGCTTGGTACAGCGGCTGTGGCGGCGGCAAAGGCGGCGGTGGTGCGCGATATTGCGAGTAGTTTTGGCGGCTTTCTGAGCCGCCACCCGTCGCTCTGATGCAGCTGCAGTGGAAGCAGAACGGTACGCAACAGACTGCAGAGAAGCCGCCGCGATTCGAGCCCAGGTGTACAACTGCGCCAGGACTCCTCAGGCCGCTCCGCTGCTGCCTGCCCAAGCAGTCGGCGCAGATCTGCATCCCGCAGCAGCAGCAGAGGCAAGCCAGGATCATTCCGATCAGCATGCAAATGAAGGCGAGGCAGCCCAAACTGATCAGAACTCTGTCGTCAAGGAAATCATCAAATAGTAACTTAGGGATATTTTTTATGGCTGATTTTTAAGAATCAGGCAAAGACATGACATATAAAAATCTTACATTGTCGTCCCGTCACCCATCCTATTTAGCTCGTAGCAACGAACAATTGCTATTTTTTTATCTGTCTGAGCAGCCTCAGAAAAAATTGCTTAAGCTACAAAAACAATCGAATTAGTTTTTAGAACAGAATTTCCCCATAGATTAGACTGAGATTTTAACTTCCTCAACAGAGGAAGACCTTAACAGAGCTTATTTCGAATGATAGAAAAACCAAATGTATTATTTTTTATCACGCAGGCTTTAAAAAGGAGTCAAATATGTTTTATAAAAACGGAAGAAACATAAAAATGTAACGTCAACAAAAATAAGCGATTTTTAGAAGTACACAAATACGCTTGGCTCCCGACCGTACCACTACACCAGCTGCACTGTTGCTAATAAGCCCGACCCCTGATGCAGGTGCACTGAAAGCAGCAGGGCAGGCAGCAGACTGAAAAGCCGTTGCCTCCACCAGAGCTCGAGCTGTAGGCAATCACTCCTCCTCCGCGTTGCTGCTGACCGAAGCAGTCAACGCAAATTTGCAGGCCGCAGCAGCAGATGAGGATTGCCAGAAGCATCCCGATGAAGAGGCAGACAAATAAGATGCTGCCTAAGCAGATCATCGCGCTGATGGGGATGCAAAGGTTGAGCAATGGGGATTTTATGAGCTGGCTAGTTTTATCGATAAAGTTATTATTAAAAAGATATAGATTAAGCCTTCGAGAAGCCTCGTTTTACTCACATCATCAATCCATCACCCATTGCTGAAGTTTATTGCACAACTTTCAAACACTTTCAAGGAGTTGTACTCGTAGATTGCATGCGGACTCTGCAGGGGACCCTCAGAATTTCTTTAATTACTCGTAATACCAAAACTTCACTAGAATTAACTAACTGAGATGAGCCATAGAGCTAGATGCTCTATGCTAAGATGTGTTTGGAAAGCCATTATTACAAGGAGTTCTAAAAATAGCATAAACATAGATGCTATTTATAGAACTGCTTGCATTTTATAATAATGCACATTGAATTGTGACAATAATGGCTTCGATGAATTTTGTAATAAAGCAATCTATGATATTTTCCGATCAATTCATACTCTAGTTAAAGATGCATGCAGGAGCTGGCTTAAGGCGTACGTCTATTTCGAATCCAAACGGGTTGTGCTGATTGACCCACACATGTTCAAAATAATAACTGGGTAGTTGACTACTAGACTTCTATTTTTATTTCACTACAAAACAACAAAAAAACTCTTTTACTCACATTTGGTTCTTTCATTTCATTGATTTCTTTAAGTTGTCTTAACTTTGCCTCTATCATTTAATGCATTATATTTACATCATCAGTAAAAAATAGTGATATTACTTATTGCTCTTACATGCTGAGCATTTAAATATTTAATTAGTCATTGAGTACCCCAGCCAATTTTTCGTACAATCTATTTGAAAATCATGAGATCAAAGAAAAGCAAAGCAACTCCAGAATACGGGCTACAATGCATGGCACATGTTTCAATCTCTGAAGGCGCTACTTCTAAGACGTAAAACGTTTCGTCACAAGAATTTTCGCCCTTTTTTGAGCTGAACATGCAATAATAAAGTTAACATTGGGCTTTGGTGCATAATGATCCATTGGCACTGGTCTTGTTCCCTGAAGGTTATTTTACTCCTTTTCTCGGAGGCTCAACACCCATTGGTCGAGTCGGCAGCGAATGAAGGCTAGTTACACGGCATCACATAATTATAAATGATATAGCTTTCCTTCCTTGAATGGTCAACTTTTCCCAGTCCCTGACATAGCAACAACTTCATGGAAACCTTTCTCTCGCTGCAGCTGTTGCTTGCGTGCTCCGCAGTGCTGGCAAACAACTGCATTCAAAACGATCGAGTGAGCTTCAAGACAATCCCGAGCTGTCCCAATAACTCAACGTTGGCTCTGCTCCAAAAACTTGACGGATATCGATACACTGAAGAGTGCGTCTTGAAATGCGCCTCCGATAGAAACTGCTCCGCAATTCACCGAAGCGCTGACGGCTTATGTTACCTCGGTAACAGACAGCATGTCAGTGAGCTGATGGCTACATGGAACCGTTCTGGTGCCACAGGTTGCGTCAGCTACATCAAAGCGTTTAACAGCTTTATCCCGGATGTAGCCACAAAAGGCGATGCTCCAGACAATAACGTGACTAACACACCAGCAATGCCTGCAACTGAGACACCGACAACGAGCCCCTTCGTCCAAAGCCTCGGCGCGCTCGCTTCGAAGCTCGTGATTCTTTTCGACTTCAGGCAGGGCTACACGAACCTCGTCAACCCAGCCAAGTACGCTGCCACTCCTCACAGCGCTGTCACTCGAGACAGTCAGGGCGCCCACTTTCCAGGAAACAACAACAACGACTTCATTGAGGTCGACACGGACAGAAACCGCCTGGCCCCTGACTATCTGAGTCACTCGAAGTCGTTCACATTCTACGCCAAGCTCGTCAGGAACGGCATGCACTACCAGACCTATCACTTTTTTTCTGACTGCTTGAGTACTCCAGCAAACCGAGGCGAGTTCGGGGACAACAACGGAAGACTTCGAGTCGTGCACAACTTTCCGGCTTCTCCAAGTCAAACAGCAGATCAAGTGCTTCGCGAGTCAATCGAAAATGTATTGGGTAACAACAACGAAGATCAACTGGCTTCAGTGGGAGCAGTCTTTGTAGGCAATATTTTGAGTAACTTTTTCAAAGACGGCGCTTTTCTTGCTAACCCCAACAATCAAGGCAGCAGCTACTCTGGTGAGCCTCTTTGCCTTCGCCTCGGCTATTACCCAGATGCATCGAAAAGTCTACGCGGTCGCTTCATCTGCTACGCCGTCGCCAAAGAGGCTCTCACTGCCGCTGAGCTGCAGCAGCTGGAAAAAATTTGCGGCGCATAGTTTCGTAAATTTCGTTACGTGCTGTGTGGATAAGATAGATGTGTTTCTGTTTGCTCTAATCAGCCCATTATTTCAGTTTTAGTGCTCCTTAAATGAACGAAGTTTTTAAAATCTGTACACCCTTATTTAATAAAGTCAGCGCAGAAAGTGATCTGCCTTCGCTCTTTAACCTAATTCAGTAACTTTTTAAATGGTTTGTGTTCAGCATCCAATTCAGACATGCGACTGCTTTCAACTTAGTAATCGTAATACTGTTATTTCGAAAAAAGACGATGAAACTAGAAAAAAACTGTCAGTGATTGCGAGGACGTCGCATTCTTTATCTACGAGCGTATTTCCGATGACTATCACATGTATAGCTCTATCTCTGTTTTCTTATCCTTTCCTATACTGATTATATCAAATTTACTTAAAAAATAATAGAATCTAGAACCTGCTAATCGGACCTATTTAACCTGCATAATTAAATGGTTTGTGTTTATTTATTCAATAACTTATTTTGCGGTACAAGTGCGTTTATGCGTTATAAACTATCGACGTTACTCTTTAACACTTGTGCAAGGACTTCTAGAGTAGAAGGACGCGACACTCCAAATATTTGAAAGCCAATTTTGCAGGAACAAAGATTTTTTTATTTTGTTTGTGGCTAATGGTATATTATTTCAGTGTCTTTTACGGCCTTCGAATTTTTTGAGTGTTACATCCTTCTAACAAAAGCAGTTAGAACAAACGCCCCCCCCCTTTTCAGAGAAGGAAGAAAAATGCAGTAAGGGGGGACCAAGCGAATTTTCACGAAAAAGCCATCCGGACCCAAACCGCCCCCCCATCAAACCGAACTCAGGGTCCGCCCCCCCCCTTCAAAAAATTCTGGTTGCGCCACTGAACAAAAGTGACTACTAGTGGTCCTTGCACTTGTGTGACACAATGTCGCCTATAAATATTGTCTATCATAGTCTATAGATTTAGCTTTACTTTAGCGATAGAAAACTCAGCCACGCGTTGAATACACAAGCCGTTATGTTATTTGTCTCGTTGCTATGCTACATACATCCATCATCTAGCTCCAGGTTCAAATTCCACGTATGTTTTGCGTCGCAAATCGCGTTATAGATGTGAAAGAAACGTTTGCTTTTAGTGAAGATCAGTTAAAATGACACAATGGCAACATTGTTTAAGTTCAAAACATCGGCAGTAGCTTTTCAGTCACTGCCAAAATGAGCTTCTTAGTATTTTTATGATCAACTCTAATCGAGACATCTTTCTCAGACAGATAGTACACTGTCGCAGCCCAACATAAAGAATCGCATTTACACGCGAGTTAAAGCAAGCATTATGTTAAAAGCGATCATCGCTTTAAGCCTCTTTGCTCAGAAAGCTTTCTTTGAATAACCCATGCAGACGTGTCTGAAAAGGAGAACCGCAACAAGATTTTCTGTCTGTGGCTTTCTTTGCTCATCAGCCTTAGGCTGCGGCCATTAGAGGCAGAAGCCCGGATCCAGGAAACAATGGATCCGGAGGAAGCAGGGAAGAAACTGCTTTTATTGCCTGGTCTTATTGACCATCCCGCAATCGGTCGATAGACTGCTTCTAACGGACCGGTTTTTTCCTGCTAGTAAAGTAAATGTAGCTCTGCTTCTCTTTGAAACTTACAACTAGCTGAGTTCGCGGAAAATATGCGAGCTATAAGTTCAGTGCTTTGAAAGCAACAGGGCAGCGATCACAGGTGAAAAGTACCGCTGTTTAAAAATTTTCATAGATTTTGCATTTTAATTTTTCACCTTCTGTAGTTTAGTCAAACGTTGCCCTCTTAATTTGAGGTTCCAAACAATGGGGATGCTCTTTGTATTTGAGGCCATGAACTTGAGAATAGTGTTGCGCCAAATTTTACAGTGCTTGAATGTTGAGGATTGTTCTCGCAGAAAATAATTTTTTGTCTAGGTAAGACTTATTTACCCAGTAAGGACTGTAAGCGTGATTTCATTTCTACCAGGGGCAAACTACATATGCATGCATGCACCTTCATCACCAATCTTTTCAAAATTCTCCCTGTCACCTTTCTGCCAAATATTTCGCAGATATGTTTCTGCCAGCATTGCAGGGTACTTGGCCGCTCAGACACGGGGTTAGTCAAGGGCTGGGAAATTTCACCCTTTGATTGGCATGATGCAAAGATTTAACATGTTCTCCCTGAAAAATGGCTCTTAACCATTGAGAGCACTTAAGGCCAAGGTCTGTCACACAGCCTTGGTTACAGGATCGATTGTGAGCAGGGATTGGAGTGTCATTTCTGCCCCTACTTAACTGTTGCCTATTGTTTTAAAACAGATAAATTGGAGAAAATAACCTACTAATGAGTAGTAAAATTGAAAATTCTCTGAATATTCTATTGATTTTATAAAAATTTTAACGGATTTTATAGTTAAAAAATTTTCTAATATTTACATGCAGGATCCAGCCTGTTTACCTTTTTTTCATAAAGTTTTGATTGTATTAAAAACGAGGTATTTGGAATAGTTTTTTTAAAGTAAATGAGGCATATAATATAATTAATCCACATTTTACTGTAGTCTAACCTCACTGCAGCAGCCACATACACAGGAAGTACGTGAAGGACACTGTGCGATGCGCTGTGCTATTTTCTGTGTGCTGATCAGAAAGATGCGTGAGTACTTTTCCACCAAGGAGCAGCATTGATCCGACATAGTGAATTGACAAATGTGAACTCAGCGCATATCGTACATTACAGTCAGTACACTTTGTACAGACATCGTACTGTCAGTGCAAAGAAGTTTCTCAGTCTCTTCCTCCTCCTGTGCTACGATGAATGGCATTGGTTGCTAAATTCTATTACGTTACATGATACTAAAGCTAATTGGCTGCCTCAGAATCAGCATGGAGGCATGGCTACATTTCTTAGAAAGTAGATAACATATTCTTAGATATAATTTTTATTGAGTGTCTACATTTTTTACACCTTGTCTGCACAGCAACATGACCCTCTTTCTCTTGCTGCAGCTGTTAGTTGCCTGCTCTGCTGAGCTTGCAGACAACTGTACCAAAAACAACCGAGTGAGCTTCAAGTCGGTACCGAGCTGTCCGAAAAACTCAACGTTAGCGGCATTTAAAAAACTTAACGGATATCGATACACTGAAGAGTGCGTCTTCATCTGTGGATCCGATAGAAACTGCTCTGTGCTTCATCGGAGCGCTGGCGGTTTCTGTTACCTTGGTAACAGACAACAGGCTAGTGAGCTGCTTGCTGCTTCGAACTCTTCTAATGATGCTTTTTGTGGCACTTACATCAAAGACTTTGATGGCTTTCATGCCCATGAGACCGCCACCACAGCTAATGCACCAGCCATGCCTGCAACTGAGACACCGACAATGAGCCCTCTCGTCCAAAGCCTCGGCGCGCTCGTTTCAAAGCTCGTGATCCTGTTCGACTTCAGACAGGGCTACACGAACCTCGTCAACCCAGCCAAGTACGCCGCCACTCCTCACGGCGCTGTCACTCGAGACAGTTAGGGTGCCCGCTTTCCAGGAGGCAACAACAACGACTTCATTGAGGTCGACACGGACGGAAACCGCCTGGCCCCTGACTATCTGAGTCACTCAAAGTCGTTCACCTTCTATGTCAGACTCATCAGGAATAATTGCAACCAACAGACCTACCACTATTTCTATGACTGCTCCACCTTCTCTCCACCCAACAGAGGAAAGTTCGGAGACAATAGCAGAAAACTTCAAATCTCTCACAACTTTCCTGCTTCGGATAGTCAAATAAATTACTTTGTGTTCCGCAAGTCTACTGAAGATGTTTTTGTTAGCGACCACAATGATCAGCTGGCTTCGGTTGGAGCTGTGTTTGTTGGTAACAGTCTGAGCAACTTTTTCAAGGATGGCGTTTTTCTTCAGCACCCAACTGACGAAGCTCACAGTTATGCCGGTGAGCCTCTTTGTCTTCGTCTTGGCTACTACAGCTCTCCATCATACGGTTTGCGTGGTCGGTTCATCTGCTATGCCATCGCCAAGGAGGCTCTGACAGCCGCTGAGCTGCAGCAGCTGGACGAATTTTGTGCGACGTGAAGCAATAGCCTAATAATACGTTTCATGTTACCAGTTAAATATGCGTATATGTATATGTAAGTTTCCAAACGTCTTACGATAATAGTTTTAAGGCCAAATTTTGACAATAACTACAGTACAGTGGATTGGAGTGCAATACTTGTAGTCAAGTCACATACAACCTGTAATAGTCAGTACAATCTACATTTTATTCTTGTTTGAATGATAGATCAGAAGCAAGTTTGCATGCCAGTGACTCTCCTCACTGCTAACACAGTCACAGTTTGTCTACACTTTGAGTCGATGAGTGGAAGAAAAAAGTTCCGAGGAACTCTTCCTACTATAGTTAGGCGCAAGCCAGATTTTTGACAGAAAAAAACACAGTATATTCTTCTTTAGGTCTTCGACTCCATTCAGTTGCTGCAGCGTCACCTGCGTTATAGACGTGAGCGATGGGTTTGGGGATTAGGCTTGGCATTCAGGCAAGCAACATCTGCGCTAATTCTAAGAATTTTTCTGATGGAGTTTTTTTCACAGCGGACAAAAACCCAAGTTTTAGCGCCTTAATTGGGTCTTTCAGTTTGACAATTTTTCCTCGGTTTTCTCCTTAGCTCCATGTATTATAATAGTTCTGCTATGAGCAATTAAGCTAATACCTGTGCCACTTGACAATATAATCTGTTAAATAGGAGTTTAGTATGCTTGAAATATTCATTAGCAATTATAATTTTGCTTAGTTTCTCGATATAAAAAGCAATTGAATAACGAATCTTTCACAGCAATAGGAAAAACAGAGTCTGTGGCAAGGACTAAATCCTTTCTCGAAAGTTTTTATCCTGAAAGTAACATGCACTTCTATTCTAGATTTTTCTGTATTTTTGCCACAAGAGTTTTATTTTAATGCTGTTATTTTTAACGACAAACTATTTCTATGCATAGTAAGCATATTACCTTTTATCTTCAACAATATATTTTTTGCTTGCAGATTTTTTTTCGCTGCAGAGATCTGTTTCTACAATTAGTTTTTCCTTTTTTTAAATTAAGAGCCGCATATTATATAAAAAACCTTCTCTATCAATAATAATAATAAAACTGAGTTTTAATTTGTTTTGCTTGCAATCGTTTCTTGACTCATCGAAATGATAATCTATTTGGGTGTTACGACAATTACTGGCTTTACATGTTGTATTCAGGATAAAATTCTACCAATTCAATAAACTGGGGGTTTCTGCTCCAGCAATGCTTCCAAAGGACTGCCTCGAAGGATGAGCCCAGGCGGAAATCAGTGTACAAATAGCGCTTACGACTTATAATACAAAGTTGCGCACGAGTAACCTTGCATGACTGCAAGGACTCACATTTGGTCCCAAGGGTAAGAACTTAGAAAGGCCTTCTTGCCTTAGTTAGAAATCCAAAAACCATGCCACCATAATAAATAATAATTGATTACACCTGTCCCAATCGGGCCAGATGTGCAGCCAACAGCACAGCCGCAGCCATTGCGCGGCGCTTCTGAAGACTGCGTACAGCTGTTCAGTCCATGGACTGGGGGGACGCCACACCCACCTTCAATTACCCCAGCTGATGCTGGTACCCATTTAACAGCTGGGTACTGAAGCAATGCAGAGTTAAGTGTCTTGCTAAAGGACACAAATTGTACCAGTGGAGTCGGTAATCGAACCCCCGACCTTCAAGTCGTGAGTCCGACGCTCTAACCACTAGGCTACAACCCCTATACATGCCACGATGGATTATAGTGGGGCGGAGAACACACTGTACTTGACTGTACTGTATCATAATCAGGTTTAGTTTGCTCTGTGGACAAGCTTGTATAAAG
>CATNEM010000274.1:180000-208907 GCA_950096795.1 Macrostomum cliftonense | reverse complement strand
CACAAAAAATAACATTATCAAAGGCCCCCTCTATGTCGAGGAATAAGCCGAGAGCATAGCCGTTGCCCAGCACGGCTCTCTCTAGCTTTTCAACAATCGCATGGAGTGCGCTGTCAGTGGACCTTCCGGGGCGGAAGGCGTGCTGATTGTTACTGAGAGGCATGGCTGTCAGCTCGCAAGCCAGCAGCCGCCAATGTACGAGCCTCTCAGTCAGCTTTAACAGAAACGAGGTTAAGCTGATGGGCCTGAAGGCCTTAACGCTCTGATAGTCGCCTTTTCCGGCTTGGGAATAAAGACAACACGAGCGTTAGTCCAACTTTTGGGAATGTACCCTAGCTGGATTGTGGCCCGCAAGATGTTGCAGGTGATTCTCAGAAACCTGGGGATCTTGGCTGCCTCGCGCAAAAGGACAGGGTAGATACCGTCAGGCCCTGGCGATTTGAAAGGCTTGAAGGTTCTGACTGCTTTAGCAATCAGTCCCTGATTAATAAAGCTCGCAGCCAGGTTGGTTCCTTCCAGCGAATGGTTGAGTTCCGTGCCAGCTGTGGGAACCTCGGGAAAAAAAGCTGCCCAGCATTTGCTGCAGCACTTCCTGAGGTTCGTTGGTGAGAGAGCCATCATCTTTTTTGATCATGGCTAGTTTGGACATTTTGTCCATAGTAAGGGCCTTGACCAGCCTAGAGGTGGGCCGGTCTTTGTCCAGCTCGTCGCAGAATTGGCGCCACTTACTATCCTTGGCCCTACGGATTTCACACTTGAAATGTCGCGAGGCCTGTCGGAAGAGATCCATGTCGTCAGGGTTACCCGACTTCATGGCACGGCGATGAAGACTTTTGGCCTTTTGCCGGAGTTTTCCCAGTTCCGGGTTCCACCACGGAGCTGAGGTTTTGCCTTTGTAGGCCCGAGTGGGGCAGGACGCTTCGTAGGCCGCAGTGATGCAGCCCGAAAGCGTCTCAGCCGCGTGATCGACACCCTCGCAACTCTTAATCGGATCGCTATCCATGAGTTCCTGAAGGTGAGAATCAAGGGTAGCCGTGAAGGCTGCCCAGTCAGTATTACGGATGTTGCGTCTCCAAGTTATTGGAGATGGTCGCTTAGCGTCCGTAATGTTGAAGGCTATAAAGAGATGGTCAGAGAAGGATGGCTCATCGGTCCAGACCCTCCACTCCGTAATCCTGTCAAAAAGTTTAGGAGAGGTAAGGGTGGCATCGAGAACCTCCGTCCATGTGCCATTGTTAAAAGTAGGTGTGCTTCCGCGGTTGCAGAGCATAAGGTTGGTGCCGGAGATAAGAGCAAGAAGCTCTTCCCCTCTGGTGTTGGTATCCTTACTGCCCCAGTGCTGATGGTGGGCGTTAAGGTCTCCGCCCACCAGGAGATCAGCATTCTGGTTCTCGCAGTATTGCGCAAGGCGCAGTAAGCTCTCTGGAGCTGGGTCTCCGTCGCCAGGAATATAAATAGATGCGATGAAGCACTGGCGAGGAGATAGGTAATTGGATTGGATGACACAGAGGTCCCCATCCGAAAGGTCAGTCCTCAGCCAAGCCTGTAGATGGCTGGCAGCAAGGATGGCCGCACGCGGGCGGCTGTTTCCTGGGCCACTCACATAAAAATCACAGTAGCCAGAAGGGATATTGGTTAACTTACCATTGTAAATCCAGGGCTCCTGGATCAGGATGAAACCTGGTTGATACAGTTCTGCAATCTTCATCAGATTAACTGATGCTGATACGCAATGCTGTAAGTTTATTTGTATACAATAGGTCGCTCCTTTGGCGCTGCGGAGCTTATCCATACTGTACTAAATGCAAAATGGCTTGTACCCGTGACCTTTAAGGGGAGCGTAAAAGCTTGTCCTCATCCCAGGTCGACGGGAGATGGCTGGGAGAGGGGAGTCGATCCACGTCCATGGCCTCCTCCTCCTCCCCGGCTTCACCGGCAGACTCCACAGACTCCGAGGTCAGGGTGGAGAGGGTATCTCCATCTGAATCGTCGTCTGCAGACCCCACCAGATTCGCCGAAGAGGGCTCGGAGTCCGAAGTCGTGGTCTCCTCCGCAGCTCCTTCTCCAGATGGAGAGTTTTCCTGCTCCTGGGGTTTGGCCGAAGCCTCTTCCTCAGTCGCAGAGCTCTCGCCTGTAGTAGGGTCGGGCTCAGTGTCAGCCTTGGGATCGGCTTGCGCCTGGGGTTTGGCCGAAGCCTCTTCCTCAGTCGCAGAGCTCTCGCCAGTTGGGTCGGGCACAGTGGCAACCTTGGGATCAGCTTGCGCCTTTCCTTTGGCTTTGGGCTGTGCCTTCCCGCCGCTGGAGACACCAGGGTTGGCCTTCGCCTTCCCTTTGGCAGTTTTGCCTCGGCGAAGCCTGAGCTTCAAAGCACCCAGCTGAAAAAGAGAGTCGCTGGGGTACTTTTTTGTCCAAGCCTCAGACAGACCGAGGACAACCGTATTTCCCGCGTCGCCCCTACGAACTTTCTGATGATAAATCAGTCCACTCGCAGGGAGTTCGGGGTTCAGGCGCAGTAGGACCTTCCGGATTACATCCGGTCCCGCTGCGGTGCTCTTCGCAGGGACGAACACCAAGTAGGGTGTTGTCTTTGGACGCTGACCCTCCCGCGAAAAAAGGGGGCGGCCGAGATCAGCGCCCAAGGAAACCGCCGGCAACCGTTGGAGCAGCTGCCGGGCGTCTTCCTCACTGCTCGGAGCAATGAAAATAGTTGGTCCTCGAAGGACCATGCGCTCGATGTCGATGGAGATACCCTCCTCGACAGTCAGCTCAATAAGGAGAGAGTCAATGGCGCACCAGACCTCTTGTAGCTGATCTGTGGACCAGTCCCGGTCGCGACACTGAACGATCACTCCCGGGATCTTGCCCTTGGCTTTTGCTGCGAATTTCGCCCCTGTTGGGGCTTCCCCGCTAGCTTGGGCCATTGTTTGCGCCGCGGCTTGGGCCCCAGCCGCCACGGCAGCCTCCCCAGAGGGCGCCGCCGCAGCACTGCTGGAGCCTCCACCAGCCTGCCCGTCAGGTTGCTTTGAGGAGCTGCTTGCTTCAGCACCCTTGGCGGGCGCCGCCGCTTGAGCCCTCTCGGCTTCCTTTTTGGCCTGCTTTTTGGCGCGTTGTTTGGCGCGTTTGCGCTCAAGCCGGGCTTTCTGAGCCTCGTCGGATCTGCCAGTTTTGGCCGGTCCTTTTGGCTCATTGCCCATGGGTCCCTTGGATCCACCAGCGGAGCTGGCAGGTCGCTTCGGACCCTCAGGATGGTTTCGGCGTTGGTTGGATCTGCCAGCAGAGCCGGCCGGTCCTTCCTTCGCCACGGTAGAAGATTCAGTCAGTTGGGATCTGCCAGCTGAGCCGGCCGGTCCCTCAGACTGAGGTTGGAGTTTGGAAGGGTCTCCATCCCTAGAATTTTGGTTTTTATCCATAATCGGCTCGAAGGCCATGAGTAAAGGTAGGTGGTCTTCCCCTAGGGGCATGGTAACCGCCCGGCCGATTCACCAAAAACCGGGCAGTAGACCGAAAAGAAACCCTCAAGGCTGGCCCGACACCAAGAGGGGCAACCGCTAGCGACCAGAATACTCCCTGGCCAAAAACCCATCAGCGCGGTAAACACTGGGGCATGTTAGAGGGCGCGTTTAAGCCTCGCCAAAGCCCGTGGACTGGCCACGTACCCTGCTAGCCATGGGGGCTAGCCATGGTTTTAGGGTAAAACCCGGCCCCAGCTTCCTCAGAGAGGTACCTGGGTACCCAAGGCCTGGGTAAGCGAGCCAGGGATGAAACCCTGTACCCAAATTTGTATACCGGCTGGGTGGTGCCGGCGCCAGAGCCCAAGCAGTTTGGTTGGCCTAAGGCCAGCCTTAACGCTCGCGGGACGAGAACCCTTGGGTTGACTTGCAAAGCGGGGGTGGCGTTTTGCGGCTGCCAGTGGCAGAAATAGTGCGCGCAAATCACCACCTTGCCATGTCTGCCAAAAAAGAGGGAGGCAGGTGCTGAGCATCGCAGATCGTAGCCCGTGGGCCTAATCTGACTCATACACAGCTGGCGTTCCGCAATGCCCGTACGAGCCACGGCTAGCTCACAGATCAATTGAAAATAATGGAGCGATAAAACTCTTGTTCCTCTGCCCCTTTCCAATCCCCAGCAGTTCATGCACCCCCAGGAATAAGCAGCTGAGCGTAGAGATGCAGTAAAGAAGACTTTTGCATCCTAAATTGGGTTTAGAGCTCCAGTGCTCTGAAGTGCCACCCCATCGCCAAGGGAGAAAGCGTCTACTCTACCTGGGAGGTATGCTCAAGGAGAATCTATTTTTCTCTTTAAAATCGAAATCCTCGGTAGCTGGGAGCTTCCCAATTACCGAGCGCTCCTGGCACTAGGGAATCCAGGGAGGGAGAAAAGGGCCAGTTAGTTAAGCCACTCATTAACTCATTTGTGAACTCAGTCTTTAACTCCCTAAACTTATTAGTCACCGCCAATCTGGCTGGAGGACCCCTCCCGATGCCGTCAGGAAGCATGACTGGCTTGTTTTTCTTTATCTTTACGTTGCTTCTGCACACCATCACGCCTTGTCATAAGCCCAGTCATGATAACCCATGTGCCCAATCGATGTCCCCTTCACAGAGCCCCGCTACCTCAGACAGCAGCTTCTATGAGTCTGTGTTTGCAGCTGCTGGTGTGGCAGTTCCCGGCTCTCAGACCTCAAAATCAAACAGCAACAATCAAACACAAGGTAGCTGCCACTAACATTCGAGCTCTGTGCAGATGAGGAACAAAAATGCAATTGGAATGAAAAGAAGAAATGAAATCAGCGAATTGATTGTCACGCTGACTTTGTGAGGGGAAAATCAGCGACTTGCGCGTGTATTTTCAAGGTCCAGAAATCAGCGGGGGCATCTAGAACTTGATGCAGCTGATGATCTGGGCAGCGCTGCCGCCGCACTTTTTGGCCAGACACGCGGCGATCTTGCTGACGCTGGTTCCGCTCGCGAGGAAGCAGCTGACCAGGTTGGAGAGCAGGCAGTTCGCAGACTGGATGCCGTTCGCCTTCAGGCAGTTGGTGTCGATTCTGATCACGGGCACCATCTCGTGCATGATGTCGCTGATGACCTCGTCCTTCTGCTCAGGGGTGTAGGAGGCGGCGGCGAAGGCCACGAGAGCGAACAGGCAGATGAGCTTGTACATGGCTGCGGTGCTGTCGAGTGGGTGCTGAGGGCTTTGGATCTGGTGGTGAGTAGCGGCTGGCTGGCTGGTTGGTGGCTTGAGTTGGTGGCTGAGGGTGTGGCTGGGCGCTGCGGGTGTCTGACTTATAGAGTTGCTGGTCCGCTGCCAGCTGACGCGGTCTCGGGCTCGTCTCCGCTCCACGGCCTGTTAGCGAGCAGCTCGGCTGCCAACATATCTGAGTTGATGGCTGTCCGTTCGGCTCAGCGCTGTCAGCTTTATCGGCTTCTGGAAGGCTCTGCCGACTGGAGTCCGCTGTAGCCGTCAGCGACTAACACGATTTGCATGGCGCAGTGCGGCTTGTGAGACACCTGCGGCTGTCCCACCGGCTGTCAGAGCCGTCACTTGTTGATTAGCAGTGTTTCGGACAGAAACTCCTGTACGCCGCAATCGTGTGCACACTGTGCCATTGAAGCGTCCTTTAGTTGGTTTGCTGTAACTCACAAGTTGATTAGTCAGAAAAAGTTTTCAGGAACTCAAGCATTGCCGCTAGAATTTCCGTATTGAGATTCTGCAATAATGCATGCGGTACACTCTATCTAGTTCTGAGCTCTCAGCCCAATTTTTTATGAATTGGAGCTGAGCACGATAGCTGAGTAACGTCTTAGTATAGCTGGGTGTAAGACATCTTATGATTTAACTAGCAAATAACTGACTCAAAGAGCTTATTTCGAAATTTTTATTCCTTGATTCTTGACTGGGTTTCTTTAAAAAAAATCTGCACCGAGGCCACATGAAGTAGAAGGGCGGGACACTCTGCTTGTGGGAAATTAATTGAAGTCGAATTTTGCGATAGTATACACTGCGGATATAGAAAAATACGCTCCAATATAAGCAGCTCCAACATTAGATATAAAACATTGCCGTAAAGGACCAGCCTCTCGGCACGAGAGCAAGCATAGCGGCTGGGCCCGTCTGGTCTGCTCAAAGCGCCCATCTATTACGAAGCCGCTGAAGGATTGTGTTTGATCAGAAGTAGATTTTTTAAATATAGTTTTCTTTAATTTCTTGCTCTATCCAACTACGTAAATTTTTATAAAAAGGTTCATTATTATTCTAAAAAATTGTCCAACTTTCTGATCAGAATAATTTTTGCTTCCTTGGTTTAAAGTTTTTGCTTCTAGGCAATAATCTGCACTTTAATTATCCACATCTAATCAAAAACAATAAACATCGGCAACATACAAAGCAGTACGCTGAGCGGGTGATAAAGTGCCGCATTAAACAGCCGCTCGTAGCTGATCTAAAATGCAGCGCGCAGCAGCCCAGCGTGCACCGCGTCTGCTTGTTGCTCGAGTGAATCCGTCAGCTTCAAGGTCGCAGCGTTGTACAACAGAAAGGTCTCGATCACCGCCCGAAACAGCGCCGCACTCTGGCGATCTGGCAGGGCCTCGGACTGCAGGGCTGACCTTATCGAACGGAAAGCAGCCCAGGCAAGTCCTCGGCGACGCTGCAGGTCTTCGCGCACGTCAGAGACCTGACCGCCGAGATAGACGAACTGCTGACAGCTTTTAATCACTCTGGTGGCCTCAGTGTCCACGCAGTTGATGCGCGATGCTTCGATAAGCATCCAAAGACCAATCTTTTAATCAAGATGCGTCGGTACGACTTATCCCCTTCACAGAGTGCCGTTCCTGTTATGATGAATAAGATTAAGATTACGAAACCCCAGTACATATAGCTATAACTTGACTCATCGTTTATATTGCTATTTATGTTGTTTTTATCACTATTTTTAATAATATTGTTTAAATTGATGATAACAGTGCAATTGTTTTGATACTTAAATAAAAGTAGATGCCTGGTTTAAGCTTCCTTACGGGATTTCGCTACAATTTTCAATGAGACCACAGAGGCTCAACGCCGCTTGTGACAGCCAAATAACCTCTTCATGCAGCCGCTCTTCTACTCGCACAAGAAAGCTGTGTCGCATGCAATATTGCGGAATCTCTCAAAAGTTTTCAGGCCAATCAACATGAGAGCTAATCGCTAGGTGACGGCTCTGACAGCCGGTGGGACAGCCGCAGGAGTCTGAGAAGCCATACATACAAGCACTCTGGTGACATGCAAATCGTGTTATTCGCTGACGGCTACAGCGGACTCCAGTCGGCAGAGCCTTCCAGAAGCCGATAAAGCTGACAGCGCTGAGCCGAACGGACAGCCATCAACTCAGATATGTTGGCAGCCGAGCTGCTCGCTAACAGGCCGTGGAGCGGAGACGAGCCCGAGACCGCGTCAGCTGGCAGCGGACCAGCAACTCTATAAGTCAGACACCCGCAGCGCCCAGCCACACCCTCAGCCACCAACTCAAGCCACCAACCAGCCAGCCAGCCGCTACTCACCACCAGATCCAAAGCCCTCAGCACCCACTCGACAGCACCGCAGCCATGTACAAGCTCATCTGCCTGTTCGCTCTCGTGGCCTTCGCCGCCGCCTCCTACACCCCTGAGCAGAAGGACGAGGTCATCAGCGACATCATGCACGAGATGGTGCCCGTGATCAGAATCGACACCAACTGCCTGAAGGCGAACGGCATCCAGTCTGCGAACTGCCTGCTCTCCAACCTGGTCAGCTGCTTCCTCGCGAGCGGAACCAGCGTCAGCAAGATCGCCGCGTGTCTGGCCAAAAAGTGCGGCGGCAGCGCTGCCCAGATCATCAGCTGCATCAAGTTCTAGATGCCCCCGCTGATTTCTGGACCTTGAAAATACACGCGCAAGTCGCTGATTTTCCCCTCACAAAGTCAGCGTGACAATCAATTCGCTGATTTCATTTCTTCTTTTCATTCCAATTGCATTTTTGTTCCTCATCTGCACAGAGCTCGAATGTTAGTGGCAGCTACCTTGTGTTTGATTGTTGCTGTTTGATTTTGAGGTCTGAGAGCCGGGAACTGCCACACCAGCAGCTGCAAACACAGACTCATAGAAGCTGCTGTCTGAGGTAGCGGGGCTCTGTGAAGGGGACATCGATTGGGCACATGGGTTATCATGACTGGGCTTATGACAAGGCGTGATGGTGTGCAGAAGCAACGTAAAGATAAAGAAAAACAAGCCAGTCATGCTTCCTGACGGCATCGGGAGGGGTCCTCCAGCCAGATTGGCGGTGACTAATAAGTTTAGGGAGTTAAAGACTGAGTTCACAAATGAGTTAATGAGTGGCTTAACTAACTGGCCCTTTTCTCCCTCCCTGGATTCCCTAGTGCCAGGAGCGCTCGGTAATTGGGAAGCTCCCAGCTACCGAGGATGTCGATTTTAAAGAGAAAAATAGATTCTCCTTGAGCATACCTCCCAGGTAGAGTAGACGCTTTCTCCCTTGGCGATGGGGTGGCACTTCAGAGCACTGGAGCTCTAAACCCAATTTAGGATGCAAAAGTCTTCTTTACTGCATCTCTACGCTCAGCTGCTTATTCCTGGGGGTGCATGAACTGCTGGGGATTGGAAAGGGGCAGAGGAACAAGAGTTTTATCGCTCCATTATTTTCAATTGATCTGTGAGCTAGCCGTGGCTCGTACGGGCATTGCGGAACGCCAGCTGTGTATGAGTCAGATTAGGCCCACGGGCTACAATCTGCGATGCTCAGCACCTGCCTCCCTCTTTTTTGGCAGACATGGCAAGGTGGTGATTTGCGCGCACTATTTCTGCCACTGGCAGCCGCAAAACGCCACCCCCGCTTTGCAAGTCAACCCAAGGGTTCTCGTCCCGCGAGCGTTAAGGCTGGCCTTAGGCCAACCAAACTGCTTGGGCTCTGGCGCCGGCACCACCCAGCCGGTATACAAATTTGGGTACAGGGTTTCATCCCTGGCTCGCTTACCCAGGCCTTGGGTACCCAGGTACCTCTCTGAGGAAGCTGGGGCCGGGTTTTACCCTAAAACCATGGCTAGCCCCCATGGCTAGCAGGGTACGTGGCCAGTCCACGGGCTTTGGCGAGGCTTAAACGCGCCCTCTAACATGCCCCAGTGTTTACCGCGCTGATGGGTTTTTGGCCAGGGAGTATTCTGGTCGCTAGCGGTTGCCCCTCTTGGTGTCGGGCCAGCCTTGAGGGTTTCTTTTCGGTCTACTGCCCGGTTTTTGGTGAATCGGCCGGGCGGTTACCATGCCCCTAGGGGAAGACCACCTACCTTTACTCATGGCCTTCGAGCCGATTATGGATAAAAACCAAAATTCTAGGGATGGAGACCCTTCCAAACTCCAACCTCAGTCTGAGGGACCGGCCGGCTCAGCTGGCAGATCCCAACTGACTGAATCTTCTACCGTGGCGAAGGAAGGACCGGCCGGCTCTGCTGGCAGATCCAACCAACGCCGAAACCATCCTGAGGGTCCGAAGCGACCTGCCAGCTCCGCTGGTGGATCCAAGGGACCCATGGGCAATGAGCCAAAAGGACCGGCCAAAACTGGCAGATCCGACGAGGCTCAGAAAGCCCGGCTTGAGCGCAAACGCGCCAAACAACGCGCCAAAAAGCAGGCCAAAAAGGAAGCCGAGAGGGCTCAAGCGGCGGCGCCCGCCAAGGGTGCTGAAGCAAGCAGCTCCTCAAAGCAACCTGACGGGCAGGCTGGTGGAGGCTCCAGCAGTGCTGCGGCGGCGCCCTCTGGGGAGGCTGCCGTGGCGGCTGGGGCCCAAGCCGCGGCGCAAACAATGGCCCAAGCTAGCGGGGAAGCCCCAACAGGGGCGAAATTCGCAGCAAAAGCCAAGGGCAAGATCCCGGGAGTGATCGTTCAGTGTCGCGACCGGGACTGGTCCACAGATCAGCTACAAGAGGTCTGGTGCGCCATTGACTCTCTCCTTATTGAGCTGACTGTCGAGGAGGGTATCTCCATCGACATCGAGCGCATGGTCCTTCGAGGACCAACTATTTTCATTGCTCCGAGCAGTGAGGAAGACGCCCGGCAGCTGCTCCAACGGTTGCCGGCGGTTTCCTTGGGCGCTGATCTCGGCCGCCCCCTTTTTTCGCGGGAGGGTCAGCGTCCAAAGACAACACCCTACTTGGTGTTCGTCCCTGCGAAGAGCACCGCAGCGGGACCGGATGTAATCCGGAAGGTCCTACTGCGCCTGAACCCCGAACTCCCTGCGAGCGGACTGATTTATCATCAGAAAGTTCGTAGGGGCGACGCGGGAAATACGGTTGTCCTCGGTCTGTCTGAGGCTTGGACAAAAAAGTACCCCAGCGACTCTCTTTTTCAGCTGGGTGCTTTGAAGCTCAGGCTTCGCCGAGGCAAAACTGCCAAAGGGAAGGCGAAGGCCAACCCTGGTGTCTCCAGCGGCGGGAAGGCACAGCCCAAAGCCAAAGGAAAGGCGCAAGCTGATCCCAAGGTTGCCACTGTGCCCGACCCAACTGGCGAGAGCTCTGCGACTGAGGAAGAGGCTTCGGCCAAACCCCAGGCGCAAGCCGATCCCAAGGCTGACACTGAGCCCGACCCTACTACAGGCGAGAGCTCTGCGACTGAGGAAGAGGCTTCGGCCAAACCCCAGGAGCAGGAAAACTCTCCATCTGGAGAAGGAGCTGCGGAGGAGACCACGACTTCGGACTCCGAGCCCTCTTCGGCGACTCTGGTGGGGTCTGCAGACGACGATTCAGATGGAGATACCCTCTCCACCCTGACCTCGGAGTCTGTGGAGTCTGCCGGTGAAGCCGGGGAGGAGGAGGAGGCCATGGACGTGGATCGACTCCCCTCTCCCAGCCATCTCCCGTCGACCTGGGATGAGGACAAGCTTTTACGCTCCCCTTAAAGGTCACGGGTACAAGCCATTTTGCATTTAGTACAGTATGGATAAGCTCCGCAGCGCCAAAGGAGCGACCTATTGTATACAAATAAACTTACAGCATTGCGTATCAGCATCAGTTAATCTGATGAAGATTGCAGAACTGTATCAACCAGGTTTCATCCTGATCCAGGAGCCCTGGATTTACAATGGTAAGTTAACCAATATCCCTTCTGGCTACTGTGATTTTTATGTGAGTGGCCCAGGAAACAGCCGCCCGCGTGCGGCCATCCTTGCTGCCAGCCATCTACAGGCTTGGCTGAGGACTGACCTTTCGGATGGGGACCTCTGTGTCATCCAATCCAATTACCTATCTCCTCGCCAGTGCTTCATCGCATCTATTTATATTCCTGGCGACGGAGACCCAGCTCCAGAGAGCTTACTGCGCCTTGCGCAATACTGCGAGAACCAGAATGCTGATCTCCTGGTGGGCGGAGACCTTAACGCCCACCATCAGCACTGGGGCAGTAAGGATACCAACACCAGAGGGGAAGAGCTTCTTGCTCTTATCTCCGGCACCAACCTTATGCTCTGCAACCGCGGAAGCACACCTACTTTTAACAATGGCACATGGACGGAGGTTCTCGATGCCACCCTTACCTCTCCTAAACTTTTTGACAGGATTACGGAGTGGAGGGTCTGGACCGATGAGCCATCCTTCTCTGACCATCTCTTTATAGCCTTCAACATTACGGACGCTAAGCGACCATCTCCAATAACTTGGAGACGCAACATCCGTAATACTGACTGGGCAGCCTTCACGGCTACCCTTGATTCTCACCTTCAGGAACTCATGGATAGCGATCCGATTAAGAGTTGCGAGGGTGTCGATCACGCGGCTGAGACGCTTTCGGGCTGCATCACTGCGGCCTACGAAGCGTCCTGCCCCACTCGGGCCTACAAAGGCAAAACCTCAGCTCCGTGGTGGAACCCGGAACTGGGAAAACTCCGGCAAAAGGCCAAAAGTCTTCATCGCCGTGCCATGAAGTCGGGTAACCCTGACGACATGGATCTCTTCCGACAGGCCTCGCGACATTTCAAGTGTGAAATCCGTAGGGCCAAGGATAGTAAGTGGCGCCAATTCTGCGACGAGCTGGACAAAGACCGGCCCACCTCTAGGCTGGTCAAGGCCCTTACTATGGACAAAATGTCCAAACTAGCCATGATCAAAAAAGATGATGGCTCTCTCACCAACGAACCTCAGGAAGTGCTGCAGCAAATGCTGGGCAGCTTTTTTTCCCGAGGTTCCCACAGCTGGCACGGAACTCAACCATTCGCTGGAAGGAACCAACCTGGCTGCGAGCTTTATTAATCAGGGACTGATTGCTAAAGCAGTCAGAACCTTCAAGCCTTTCAAATCGCCAGGGCCTGACGGTATCTACCCTGTCCTTTTGCGCGAGGCAGCCAAGATCCCCAGGTTTCTGAGAATCACCTGCAACATCTTGCGGGCCACAATCCAGCTAGGGTACATTCCCAAAAGTTGGACTAACGCTCGTGTTGTCTTTATTCCCAAGCCGGAAAAGGCGACTATCAGAGCGTTAAGGCCTTCAGGCCCATCAGCTTAACCTCGTTTCTGTTAAAGCTGACTGAGAGGCTCGTACATTGGCGGCTGCTGGCTTGCGAGCTGACAGCCATGCCTCTCAGTAACAATCAGCACGCCTTCCGCCCCGGAAGGTCCACTGACAGCGCACTCCATGCGATTGTTGAAAAGCTAGAGAGAGCCGTGCTGGGCAACGGCTATGCTCTCGGCTTATTCCTCGACATAGAGGGGGCCTTTGATAATGTTATTTTTGATGCATTTCAGAGTGCCCTTCGCGATCGCAATACCCACTCTACCATCATACGTTGGATCATGTATATGATCTCCAACCGTACGGTCACTGCCCACCTTCTTGGGCGCACTGCCACTACCAGAGTTTGTAAAGGAGGCCCACAAGGCGGCGTCCTCACTCCAACTCTTTGGAACATGGTCATCGACGCTCTACTCAGGAGCCCTGGACCAGATCCCGTCTTCAAAGTCGGCTATGCGGACGACGTTACTGCTATCGTGGCAGGACCCTCGCCCAGCACTCTCAGGGATCTCATGCAAGCCTTTCTTCGCAGAGCAGAAACCTGGGCCCGCAGCAATGGTCTTAAGCTCTCTGAGCCAAATACTGTCGCTATTATTTTACCAGCAAAACCCGCTGGGACATTAAGCCTCTGCAGCTCTACGGCAGAGACATTGCCTTCGCAAAGCAGACCCGGTGCCTCGGGGTAACTCTCGATCATAGGCTAAACTGGTCTAGCCATGTGAAGGCTAAAGCCAAACGCGCCTCTGCAATTCTAGCCCAGCTTCGCCGGGCGCTTGGCACCACCTGGGGACTGTCCCCAAAGCGTTTGTGGTGGATCTATACCTCTGTGGTCAGACCCGCCATTACCTACGCCTCCTTAGTCTGGGTAAGTGCTACCCAGATTAAAAGCCATGCAGATAGGCTCAACACAATCCAAGGACGAGCGTGTCGGCTGATCTGCAATGCTACCAGATCCACACCTTTTGCTGGTATGGGAGCATTTCTCGACCTGCCCCCCTCGACCTTTTTATTAAAGGGGAGGCGGCTAGAGCAACCCGGCGGCTCCTTGACGCCGGTATTAACTTCCGCTATATGAGAGCACCAGCTAAGTGGAACCTGGTCCCACACAGCGATATGTGCCTCAACATCCTCAGTGAATGCGAAGCTTACCAAGTCCTCACGGACAGCATCGCTTCAACGCTCAACGTGAGACAACGCTACTCGGTAGCCATCGACCCGCGTGACTCCATTAGTGACAATTGGAACCCTGGAGAGATCCACTGCTATAATGACGGTTCCAAGCAGTCAACAAACACCGGTTTCGGTGTCTGCATTATTCTCAATGGGCGGGTCATCGCTACCCACGCCCAGTACACTGGAACCAGCTCTAGTGTCTTTCAAAATGAAGTCCTAGCTACCAGCTCGTGCTCAGCAGAGCTTCTCGCCTCTGGCGTTGCTGGCAAGGACATAATCTTCCACTCTGACAGCCAAGCTGCACTGCACGCCATCTGCAGCTGCAGTGTCAGCTCAGCAACAGTCCTGGACTGTGTCAAGCATCTCAACATGTTGGGCTCATCTAACAAAATCACTCTTAAGTGGGTGCCGGGGCACGAAGGTTTCCGGGGAAATGAGCTCGCTGATGCGCTTGCAAAAGCCGGCTCATATGGATCCTGCATTGGGCCTGAGCCCCTCGTCCCGACCCCCTCCTGTGTCATCAACTCACGGATCAAAACGTGGGTCAGGACCCATCACTACTCGCTCTGGGCGAACTGCAACACTTGCAGGCAATCTAGAGGTGCTGTTCCACAGCCCTCTCGCCAGCTCCGGAACCTCCTCCTCCGGCTTTCGCGGAGGGACATCCGGGCTGCCACTATGACCCTCTCAGGCCATGGTTGCTTCTCCAGGCACCAATACCTGCAGGGCAGCATTCCTAGCGCCACCTGCAGCTTCTGCAACTCAGGTGACGAGTCAGCTGAACACTTCGTCAGCACCTGCCCCGCCTTCATGCGGGCCAGACTTAAATTCCTCGGGCCACACACTTCTATCTATGATGCGTGCAAACCCGAAAATTTTAACCAGCTCATGCGTTTCCTCCGGGCAACCCGCAGGGCTGAACTCCCAATTCCAGGGAGCAACATAGCTGCCGGCGACACCGAGGGACCCCCCTGGGCGACGCCAACCATTCGTCCATAACGGCGCGTCGGTCGTCCAGGGGTTAGCGGAATGGGCGGCTGCGCCTTCCCGCTGCGTCCCCTCTGGGACCTCCCTGCAGCTAAGTCTAAGTCAAGTCAGTGCTTATTTGCACCGCCTTCAAATGAGTTAATTTTAAGTATTTCAATGGTCGGAGAATCAAATGAAGATGACATAACTTGGACGATTTTTGAACGAAAAGCATCCGAAGCTATGCCTCAGATAGGATTACCTGCTGTATTACACGAAGCACTTGCACGTCTTTTAGTCACGCTATTACAGAATGAAGCAGTGCGCTCGTATAATAAAGACGGGCGTGGATCTCACAGAGTAACTTTGATTGTAACTTGCATGCATATGGATGGAAGAGCTACACCTTAGGCTGACTTGTGGGCCTGATTCGAAATGATCATAAAAGTTTGGCTAGTTGCTACGGTGCCTGCCTTATGACCTGAAGGTCGTGGGTTCGAGCCCCGGCTCTATGAAACACTTTGTGCTCTTGAGCAAGGCACTTAATCCCGCATTGCTTCAGTCCACCCAGCTGAGATTGGGTACCAGTTTGAGCTGGGTAAATTTAGAGTGGGTGTTGCGGCCTCTCCAGCCCATCAGGCTGAACAGCTGTACACAGCACTCGGATGCGCCACGCAACTAGCTAGGTCGGGTGTCTAAATTTATTTTATTTTTTTGGTCGCGAAAAGGCGATCCATTCTACTAGTCGTAATAATTGGTCTACCTGAAATTAATCTTTGCATCATGTCAGTTCTTTATTCCTCTTTCGTGATTTTTTCGTTAGCAGAAATCATTTAATCCAAATTGCAAAGAGAAGATTTAAAAAACTTGAAAAGATACGAGCAATAAATGCATTTAGCTTCGGCGCTAATTACTTAAGTTATTATTCGCTTTGTTGTCAGCTGGCTATTGTCAGTTTCCCTTGCCTCACATTTTTAATTCATTAGCGAAGATGCCACTAATGCTCAGTCAAAAAATTCAGAATTCTTTCTAGCGGAAAAAATCCTGCCGAATGCATTTTACCTACCTTAAGTTTGTTGCTTCCCATCGCTTTGATTGCTTAGGGACTAAATTGCCAATCTTACACCCACGTGTCATAAAATTCCATAAGCTTCCTTTTTGCAGAGCAAGTTTTTTGAGACTGCACTTTTTCAATGCGTATCTATTTAAAGGCGGCAAACTTTTTTATTCAATTTTTAACGCAGAAGAATACTCGCTAAATGGTAGCAATGCTTTGCCGTTTTTAATGTATTGAAAAAGTTATTGAATACGTTAAGGCATTAATTGAAGACAACTGGGTGCATGATGATTTTAGCACATTTAGCTGCACTTAAGCGCATGTAATTTCTAACAGTTATAGGGAACTGCTCAGATACAAATTCCTACTGTTTTAAATTGGATGACGTTTGCTTTTATCGGCGGTGTTATTTAAGCAGTAACGTATGTAGCTTTTTGGATGTGTTGGGTTTCGGCCTTGTCGTTTTACCGACGCAGCCTCAGAGCGCCGATCTTATTTCCTATATCGACAACTCTGGCCTCCCATTCCCGATCTCGAGGTCAGCCCCAAGGGTAGCATGATAGATGTGGCGAGCGGCTAGGTCCTATGCTAGGAGAAGACAGCGAGAGACAGACACGGAGATAAAGAAAGGTAGAGAGCCGCCAGCCCCAGAGGGAAGCTGACAGCCCCGCCGCCACCAACTTGTGTGGACTGCATCACCAAACAGCCCTGTCGAAACCAAGTTCCCGACTAATTGAGGCCTGATTTCCACCTACAACTAGTGTCTTTTAGCTGTCAATCTCGAAGTCATAGCCGACTAAGGGACACTGCAGGGACTAGATCGCATGACCAAGGCAGGCTCAGAGAGGACTTGCGCAGGGGGTTCTTGCATGGATCGGATTATGTGGACTCCGAAATGCACTATTATATTACCAAGAGGAGTGGATAGGGAATATCCCAGCTTTTAGCCTCGATGCTTCAACTAACTGCCGCAAAGCGATGAAATGACCCAATTAGACTCTTCCGAAAGCGCGCCCTAACTATACTAAAGATTACATTAAGTTACATTAGTAATTTGGCTGCCGCGCCGCCCCGAACTGCACTAAAGTACAGCCGAAGCTGAGTCCTCAATCTGGACTCTGATTGCATGAATTACTGACTGACTGACTGCATGACTGATCCGCCTTTGGTCCACCATGACCGGCGCCAACTAATTTAGCTGCTCATCCGAGCCAGCATGGCGAGTAAATAAAGAGTCAAAAAGAGTATAAAAACTGAATTATTTAGCTTTCACACCTAATCACTTTCAATGCCTATGATGATCAGAGCAATGAACTACGTTAGCGATATATTATGACTACTCAATATTTACTGTCCTAATTCAGCACAAAATAAGCAAAGAGAAAAATGTGCCAATTCCTATTAAGCTGCCAAGAAAGGGGACCGATCCAGAATACACCCGATTAGGCAAGATCAAGTGACCTCTCACCAGACCAATCAGATTATCACACTTTAGACCGTCTCGTACTCCACAGTGACCGAGGTAGATCTCGAACTCGACCGTTAGTACGTGTCGCTCTCGCCTAATCTCGACAATTGGACAGTTGCAGCTGTTCTCTAGCTGTGCTGATAACAACGGCTGATGATAACCGTGATGGGGCTGATCGATGTTGCTGATCGCTGATAACTTCAGGGGGACTTGCTAACTAAAGGGAAGCTGTCAAGCTTGATGAACTAATAAGCTAAGGGGCCGTCTGAACGGGCTGTCAGAACGCTGTGATGTTAGAACGTGACATCGACTTGTCAGAACGAACCTGTCAGAACGTCTGATTCTTCGAGCGCGCTCGGCGGCGCTTTAAATAGGCGCGCCTGGCGCCGTTTTGTTAAACTGATCGCCGATTTTTCCAATTGGTCAGGCACCGTTTGTTTTAACGGTCGTGTAATTTTCTGATAGGCTGATGGTCTGATCACGTGACCCTACCCGATCAGGGGATCCTAACCCAGTCTCCGGGGATCATAAATCACATGACAGATGGCGCCAAAAATGACAATTTACGAGCACAATGATTTATGGGTTTTCGCAGCAGATTATCCTACAGAGACGCAAAAACATACAGAATAATCCTTTTAATGCGTGGAAGTTGAAGAAGCGGAAGAGAAAGTCCTAATCCTAAATCCCAAAGCACTTTTAGGGGTCAGAAGTACAGCTGTCAAAAAGTATATAAAAAACCAAAAAGAGAACAATAGAATTAGGGGGGAAAGGATGTCTTGCTGTCAAAAGGGAACAAAAGAAGTTGCCACAGTCACGTGTCCCGCAGACACCACCTGGCGTCTAAAAGCTGTCAGAGCAGGGGTCAGACTGTCTGGGAACAGTGATTTATGACTCTAGACATAAAGGGCCTAGAGACCTTTACTGGTCTGTAAGAAAATGAAAAAGGACCGGGATTAAGCGTCACACTACTGCCCATCAGTAGAGGAAAAGAGTGTGGCCGAAAAAAGTGAATGCGACGCGAGCGAAAAAGTGCGTCCCCAACAGATGTACTGTTATGTGTAAATTACATAAGTAAGAAACTTTGCATTTTTTCATTGCTGATGTACTTTGTTATTCAAATATTCTCTATTTTCAATTATTGCAATCGCACTTTTATTTTTCTAATTCAATCGTTAGATTAAACAGTTTAGCTATTTAAAAACAGTTTAGCATCAATGTAAAGCTACTGAGGGGCCGAGTGACTCGGTGATCTAGCGCGTCTGCGTTGTGTGCCACTGGTCCAGGTTCGACCCCGCGTTGTTAGGTTGTTTATTTTCACCATAGCCGTTTCGTGTGCAGGGCCACATAAATTCTGGGCTTTGTGCAGAATTTGTTGCGCAATTTCCGCCCTCGAGGGCCACCCCCGAGGCCTAGAGAGTGTACATTCCTGGTTAACCGTTTGTACACCCTATGTCAGGGCGTGACTAGGTGCTATTCTGGATTTCCAGTGTACACCGTGTGTTTATCTGCCTGCGTACGGTGACTGAACGCGCTTCAGGAGTAAGTGCAATGGACAGTAATGGGCCGTCGCTGGTTAGGACAATGTCGCTTCAAGCGCCAAGGTGCCTAGGCCTTATATAAAGCGACTGAGCTTTAGAAAAGTTTGTATAAATTGAATTGAGAAGGGGTAGCATAACCCGAATTGTTTTTCACAGTTTTCACAGTCAGAAAAACGCAAAGGTTTGGCCCCTACAACTGACACTCCTCCTTGCCTGTGTCGCTCTGTGGGATTGGCTGGTAATTTCTATTAGTTACCGGATGCCGGATTCCCCTCGCTAACTGGCTCCATCAGTTACAAAGGTGGCTAACGGCTGACCTCCATGAGCAATAAATATATTGTTCCCTTTCGCTATTTTCGAAAATTTTCCATGCCAAGACTACAAAGTAAAACAAAAATGGCCTTCGTTCTCTGTCTGCAGCTGTTGTTTGCGTGCTCCGCAGTGCTGGCAAACAGCTGCACTCAAAACAACCGAGTGAGCTTCAAGTCGGTACCGAGCTGTCCCAAAAACTCAACGTTGATGGCATTTCAAAAACTTAACGGATATCGATACACTGAAGAGTGCGTCTTCATCTGTGGATCCGATAGAAACTGCTCTGTGCTTCATCGGAGCGCTGGCGGTTTCTGTTACCTTGGTAACAGACAACAGGCTAGTGAGCTGCTTGCTGCTTCGAACTCTTCTAATGATGCTTTTTGTGGCACATACATCAAAGACTTTGATGGATTTCATGCCCATGAGACGGCCACCACAGCTAATGCACCAGCCATGCCTGCAACTGAGACACCGACAATGAGCCCTCTCGTCCAAACTCTCGGTCCGCTTGCTTCGAAGCTCGTGATTCTGTTCGACTTCAGGCAGGGCTACACGAACCTAGTCAACCCAGCCAAGTACGCCGCCACTCCTCACGGCGCTGTCACTCGAGACAGTCAGGGCGCCCGCTTTCAAGGAAACAACAACAACGACTTCATTGAGGTCGACACGGACGGAAACCGCCTGGCCCCTCACTATCTGAGTCACTCAAAGTCGTTCACATTCTATGCAAGGCTATATAGGAACGATCCTAACCGCCAATCATATCACTATTTTTATGACTGCTCCGCCTCTTCTCCGCTAAACCGAGGTGAGTTCCGAGACGAAGGAGGAAGACTTCGAGTCGTGCACAACTTTCCGGCTTCTGGAGATCAAGCAGATAGTCAAATTCTTCGTGAGTCTATAACAAATGTTTTTTCTAACAACAACAATGATCAGCTGGCTTCTGTCGCAGCGGTGTTTGTCGGCAACAGCCTGAGTAACTTTTTCAAAGACGGCGCTTTTCTTGATAACCCAAACGCTGTGTCCAGCACCTACTCTGGTGAGCCTCTGTGCCTCCGTCTCGGCTATTACTCAGATTCATCGACGAGTCTGCGTGGTCGCTTCATCTGCTACGCCATCGCCAAGGAGGCTCTCACAGCCGCTGAGCTGCAGGAGCTGGAAAACTTTTGTGCCACATGATGGTCTAAAGTATGATTGCGTGAAGAGTAAGCAGAAAATGTTGTCTCCCGCGCCAATAACAATCTCAAGGCAGGCTTAAAACAATTATTTTAGGTGTCGGACCATTTTATAGACTGCTTAAGTTTTGGTAAAAAAATTTCTAATTCAGCTTTTTTGCAAATTTTTCTTTTTCGACATATTATGAGCCTTTTTTCCCATATTTCCTTGTTACTGGGCCTAATTAATTTTTATTTCGGTCTCAGTCTCATATGCGTTATCTCCGTCTTATATTTATAGTGAGCAGGTGCACTCTGAGCAGAGACCTCTTGAATGATTTCAGCATCCGACGCACTGAACTTGGGCTTTATCAACTATTTAGAACGCATTTTGAAGGATGAAAGTAATTTTTAACTCATCTAAGTTTAATCTAAGTTTAGTACAAATGCGCACATACGCACCATGCATAGAAATTCGAATGAAATAGCTTCACTCGGAAGTGGACATATGCAGGTCTTGTTTTAAAGTTCTCTTCTCGAACAGCTTATGCATACCGGTATTTTTTTAACTATTGTATTTTTCATCTTTCTGTGTCGATTTGCTTTCCCTTTATGATAATTTTTTTTCTATTTTTTTTGCAACACAACGCTTAACATCAGAGTTTCAGCCAGTGAGGAAAATTTTACTTTGGTCTGAATCTTCTCAAGCAGCGACTGCATCGCTATCTCAAAAAATAGAGGTGTAGGGTCTTTGTTTTACTGCTTTCACTTCCAGCCTTTTTGAATTCAAGCTTTAATGGAAATTGGATGGGGAATGCTTTAGTCATAGTCGCCCGTAAGTCCCGCTTTGTAACAGCCTGAAGAAATTTACGAGATATCGTAAATCCCTAGCTCATAATTCGATAGAATTACACAGTCAAATTCTTTTTTGAAACTTATAAAATTTGGCCTGACTTTGGCCAGCCGATTTAACTTGGTGAAGCAGCTCCGTAAAATTCACAACCTAAGCTCCGTAAAATAAAACCCTTGAATGCTAATCAATCAGCCAATAATTTTATCCTACAAAAAATAATGTGTGTAAAGCTTCTTCTTATCAGCTTATTAGCAGCAATTTTTTCCCACACGTAAAAACTTTTTCGCTTACGTCAATAAATTATCTAATTTGAGCTAATCTCTCTTAAATAAAGGTCGGCAATAAACCCCATCACGCATGCAGTATTCGAATTTTCTTTCCTTTGACTATTTGCGCAGCCAAGAGACCTCCACAAAAATCAATTAAATTCACAGTTAAGACTGTTGGAACAAAAGAAGCGCAGGTGTACCTCGCAATTGGCTCTCTTCTTTCACTGCCACTTTGCTTGGCTGCTTCAGTTCAAGAATGAAATTGTCTGCTTTCAGGCAAGAGGGGGCTTGGAAACTTAGGGAAAAACAAGTCACACTTCCTTGGTACCTGGTATACCACTCTGCCGATAGATATAAAACCTTACTGGCTTCTGATCTCTCAATTGAGTGCCCTGTCAGCAGGTTCCCCCTGCGATGACTGAAAAAATTGGGGAAAGAAATCCGCGATGGATTGCTTGTTAAAAATTTCTTCCTGCCTTTGACAGACCATCATGTGAGCTTTCTCAGCTCTCACTCCAATTTTTCTTTGCTTCAACAGTTTGTAACCTCTATCTTAAGTGATTAAGCTTTAGTTATTACAATTTTTGGGAATTTTACTAGCCTGCATTCTACGAGTATAATACACTTTGGATTACTATAAATTTATTGTCTTCACATCCGAAGTGACTTTTCCTCATATCAAAAGCATCTCATGGGGTGTTAACTGGAACCAAGCCACACCCCAGTAGGTTTCGCTCTGGATGAATTGCACTTGGGTTTTAAAGAGTCTAATTTTCTTGAGAACCCAAGGCTAAGTGAAACTACTGAAGCAGCTTTAACAGCAGCCTCAAACTTCTCAGGTCTTGTTTTAGCTGGGAGCTCTGGCGCCTGCAGAGTCTTACTAGCAGAGTTGCCAACGCAGCTCTTCTCCACACCCCTTGGCGGATAGAATAGGCGCTGCGCATGGCTGATTCCCCATTGTTGCTGGGATCGATGGGACTCTACCCTGGCTTAGGAATTTTCAGTCAAACAGTTTGGCTACATTTTGCAGCAGCGTTAGTTCAAGCAAACGCGATCGATCGACCAGCCAGTGCAAACCTGCGTTGCTCCAGCAGGGCCTTGTGTTTCATTTCGATGAATTTCAATTTAGAGTGAAATTCACATCCGCCTTCTCTTCCCCATTCTTGTCGCCGGATTCTTTCTGAAGGAATGAAAATGAAGAGGTATATTTAAGAAATTCAGGAAGGATTTTGTCGAGAATCGAAAATACTTATCAAGATTGACAGCAGCATTTTTGCAGGATTTGTGAGCATAAGCGCAAGGTACTACTGGAATGACTGGCACGTAGAAGTATTCTTGTGAAAAACCTGTGGATTTAAAATCCTGCATTCATCTTTTAGTGCCTCTTTTTAGCTATTGGACGAAAAATCCTTGACTAATGCATCGCTTTCCCTCGGTGTGTTATCTGCATCTTTAATGCAGATAACCTACGCCTAATGATCTACGAATGTATAAAACAAGTCACTGTTAATAAATATCAAAATCTGCGGAAACCAGATCATTCAACAAGGTAACAAGTAGTTTCTTAGACATACTCAGAAATCTACAGAAACAACTTTAATAGGCTGCTAAATGCGCACTTTTATAATAAGCAAAAACTACGTAATACTCGTAATTTGTGTAGTAATACTATTGACTGACAGAAGTTTTAAGCTATGTGATACTTACCGTTTTATTTTACTTTCTCAATTTTTGTTTAATGATTTAAACAGCAAAAGCAACTATCACTGATCGAGAAGTAAAAAAGCTTCTTTTTAAACTGTTACTCTCAGGCAAAAAACAACGATACAACTTAGAGTGCGGCATCACTCCTCGCAGATAGTAAAGCCATTTCCCGACAGATCACGCCTGCTTGATTTCCAGCGTTGGCTTGTGCGATCTTCATACTTGCAGAGGCGGACAATATCTGAATCAGGGGCGGCTTCTTTAGGGTCTTCAGTTGATCGCAGTTTGTGACTTAAAGCCTCGAAGCTGCAAGACTAGATTAGGTCGATGAATATTCTACTGAAGGTAGTACAACATGATTATGGTCTATTGACAGTTCAATTTGATCACTTGCAAATCTTCAAACCGCCTTTTGCAGCGTGGGGGTGCGGGCGGAGCGCCACTGGGGATGCCTGGCCTTCAGCGCGTCTCGTCCGCGGGGTCTGGCGCGACTCTCGACGGTGGCGACTTTTGGGTCGGCGTCCGCCACGTCGGGCTGACAACCTTGACCGCGATGCAGCTTAAACGAGTAGACGGCCACGTGATGCTCTTGAATGGTGTCAGCATCTTTCTTGCACCGATCCACCGCCGCAGCACCGAGTCGACTTCTCCTAATTGCATCTCACAGAGCGCAGTTTTTATTCTGTAATTATCTCGTCTTTTTTCCTAATAGCCTCTGTATCACTTTCAAAAGTCACGTTAACCGAAAGAGAAAGGCACTTTGTAGAGCGTACTTAGTTTTCGCTTACAGGTAATTTCCTGGAATCGAGACCTTAAATCGATGACAGCCCTGATCAGGTCGCATTTTAGACTTCGATGATAGCTTGGACCAATTATCTAACTTAGACCAGCAGGTGGAATTGCAAATGACGGTATATCGCAAACCCTCCCTCCCCCTGAGTTTTATATAGGTCCAAGCACGCTATTGATGAAAATGATGATGAAAATCGCTCTTGGCTTCGGCCTCAGATTCTATTCACGATATATCCCTGTCAGACGGTCGCCAGAAAGCACCTTTCCTCGAATGCAGAGTGACACAGAAGGTTCTTTTGAGAAAACTCGGCAATTTTTTCGAAAATCTTTTCGTTCGAAGAACGATAGCGTTCCCCGGGTTTTTTTTCTTCCGACTTGAGATCTCCCGTCGCCATCAGAGGATAGCTGCATGTTTGCTCCACTTTTCTGCTACTTTTTATCGAAAAATAATCTAAAAATTCACCAGTAGTAGTGCGTTCAGGACTCGTGAATCTCTACAAAAAATTCTGTCTTTCCTTTATTTGGGCCATTTTTACTCGTGGTTTCGTACTTTCCACCTTACCCGGGCCACAAGTCTCAACCACACGAAAAGCTGAAACGTGTAAATTAAAAAGCGCGCAGGTGAGCTTTCATTGGGCTTCTTTTACCCTTTCTGTGCGCCTATAGGCCGCTATAGTCTTTGCCTGAGTCCCATTGGATGCGTCAGTACCGAACGAAGCGCAGTTAAAAAGCTTCATACGCTCGTAGAAAAGGGTTCTTAGGTCTTAAATCTTATGTTTTCCCTAAACTCTGAAAAAGAACACCCGTCATGACTGTTCTCCTCTTGCTGCAGCTGCTTCTCACATGCTCTGCAGTGCTTGCGAATGGCAGTGCTGAAAACAATCGAACTGCGAGCTTTAAGTCGATACCGAGTTGTCCTACTAACTCAACTGTCTCGTCGCTTAGAAAAATTGATGGCTATCGAGGTACCGAAGATTGCGTCTTGAATTGCATGTCTGATAGAAACTGCTTTCTGCTTTACCGGAGCTCTGACGGCATTTGCTACCTTGGCAACATTCAACAGGCCAACGATCTGCTTGCTGCTTCGAACTATTCAATTGATGCTCGGTGCGCAAGCTACATTAAAGAATTTGACAGCTTTTTCAACGATGCTGCAACGTCAGGCGCTGCTCCACAGTCCGCTACCACAGCTAATGCGCCAAAATTCCCTATGAATAAGACACCGACAATGCGCGACTCCGTCGAAAGCCTCGGCGCCCTCGCTTCGAAGCTCGTGATTCTGTTCGACTTCAGGCAGGGCTACACAAACCTCGTCAACCCAGCCAAGTACGCCGCCACTCCTCACGGCGCTGTCACTCGAGACAGTCAGGGCGTCCACTTTCCAGGAGGCAACAACAGCGACTTCATTGAGGTCGACACCGACGGGAAACGCTTGGCCTCTGACTATCTGAGTCACTCAAAGTCGTTCACATTCTACGCCAGGCTCATCAGGAACAATCCGAATCACCAGACCTACCACTTTTTTAACGACTGCCTAACGAACACCTCCGCAAATCGAGGTGAGTTCCAAGACGAGGGTGGAAGACTTCGAGTCGTGCAAAACTTTCCGGCTTCGAATGGTCAGTTGGACTATCAAGAGCTTCGTGTGTCAATTGAAAATGTATTTATGAACAACCACATCGATCAGCTTGCCTCTGTTGGGGCAATATTTGTAGGCAATAGCCTAAGTAACTTTTTCAAAGACGGCACTTTTCTCGCTAACCCAAACGCTCAGTCAAGCAGCTACTCTGGTGAGCCTCTTTGCCTTCGTCTTGGCTACCACTTAGATGCATCTAAAGGTCTACGGGGTCGCTTTATCTGCTATGCCATCGCCAAGGAGGCTCTCACAGCCGCTGAGCTGCAGCAGCTGGAAAACTTCTGCGCCACATAATATTTTAAATATGCGCGCTATAAATTGCAATAACTCGGTCATAGCGACAAGCGGAAGCAAAAGTGACCGCTTAATACGAGCGTATATATTTTTAGAGGCACCAACAGGTCTCGGCGAAAAAACCTCAGCATAATCTTAACTATTATCAATATATCTAGCCAGCGCACAGCAGACTCTTCAAGTTTATCTATTTTATTAGTTAAGAAAGTGTCAAATAACTTTGCTTGAAAAATTGTCAGCTATATGCAGCGGTGTAATTTTTTAGCTGAGCTACATCTAAATCTTTTGATTTAATTCGGTCGTTCCCAGCCAATATAGTTGCAGTCCTTATAACCAATTCCATATTCGTTTATTATTATTATTGCAATGATTTATGGTCTCCTGTTTGTAAAAGTTCAGTTTTTTATGAATATTTTAGTAGAACTGCGAGGTATAAGCTAGGAGAGCTACACAACTGTGGTGAGTCAATGCTGAACGTCTGATGCTGATCCAATAACAATGCCCAAACCTTAGTTGACATGCAGTCCTGCTTCGATTTCTATTCCTTAATTCGCAATTCAATGCAATTGCTCCACCACCTTCTCCTAGAATGTCGTAAAGATTACCCTACCACCGTTACACCCAAGCCGCTTGGATTTTGTTTCTCTGGGGTAGATTCGTCGTAAAATACCACGCCTGATGCAAAAATTAAGTCATTTATTCTCGTACGCTCGTACAAGCGTATATCTGTCCCACGAAAGTTACTGCTTAAGATGTGAGATCTTATTGGCTAATTTTTGCAAAAAAAAACTTTTTCTTTTCTATATTTTTCTATTTAAAAAGGCAGTACTGCTTGCTACGTTGGATCCACTCTGTCGATAAATGTATATAGCCTGCTGTCAGCACGGAGTACATGTCCAATTGAGGGCCCAGTCAGCCACAAAAATGAACATCTTAAATTTAGCTCGTATTTAATGTCAAAAACTTAATCTTTGGTGTACATTTTCTGTCCGTAAAAGCTGTTCTGGTATTTTTGTGATAACCATTTTTGTTTAAAACATGGCGAGTTATTCGCTTTATTTTCCTCTGCTTTATCTCTCTTTTGAAACTGATGAATTGCTTATCTTCTATCTAAAGCAAAAACACTTAGTTATTTAATGCTTCTTTGCCGTAGAGCCGATTCTTAAATTATTATTTTCTAAAAAAATAAACTTTAGTCGATCTCTTTTGCAGCTTAGAGTCACAATGTCTTTTTTATTTTAAGTCTCCAAGTGCCTGCGTTTTAGCACGCTAAATGGATTCTTGAGAGAAAGAAGAATGAAGGAGATATGGAACTCTTTCTTACGTTTCACGTACTGGTTTTCAACAGACTTATTTTCGCGTTTACCTCGAGATTTTTTTCATAGTAGAAAGTGTCCACTTAAAGCTAAACTTTTGCATTGGGTTTTAAAGATTCTCAAAATTCTCAAGAACCCAAAGCCAAGTGGAAGTGCTGAAGCAGGTTTGAAAGCAGCCTCTGCCTCTGCAGCCTCAGCCTCTGCAGCCTCCACAAGCTGTTTTGTGGTGCTAGCTTTGAGCTTTGGTGCCTGCAGAGTCTTCCTAGCAGAGTTACCAAACACGGAGACACATGGAGGGCGAAATAAATGAGCGTTGCGCATGGATGATCCTGCATGGTTGGTTAAGAAGCTCAAGTTAGGGATCAATGGGACGCTACCGTTGCTTGGGAATTCTCAGTCAACTATTTTGGATATGCTTTCTGGCGATAGCTCCAGCAAATGCGATCGATCTACCCACCAGTGCAACAATACGTTACAGCAGCAGCGCCTTTATTTCATTGTGATAAATTTCTCTTCAATAAGCATGCATTTTTATCGCATCATTCTTCTTATGTCATATGGTCTAGCCAACAAGAGAGACGAAATAATGATGAATTAATATAGACAAAACAAAATTTGCGTGCGGTAATGCGATTGTCACCCTAGTTGAAATAAGCGTGCGTGACAATCGCATTGCTGCACGCTAGCGACGGGGCATTAACTGTCCATTGCGCTGATGTATCCATTGCGCTGACTCCTGAAGCGCGTTCAGTCACACTAAATACGGTATGCAGGTATAGACACACACACACACACACACACACGGGCCGGCACCCAGTCACGCACTCACATAAGGGTGTACAAGCAGCGTTTGCAGAAATGTACACTCTCTATACCTTGGGGGCTGACCTCATGGACGTAAATTGCACAACTGGCCCATAGCCTAACCAATTCGTGCACAAGGCCCCAAATTAATGCGACCCTGCACAGGAAGGCTGCGCAAAGGAAAATAAAATACCTACAACGCGGGGTCGAACCTGGCCCAGTGGCACACAAGACCGCAGAGACACTCGTCCTCCACTACTAATGCCTTCACTTGTGGATGCCTTTGGTAAACATACGGATTAAAAATCCTGTATGTAATTTTTAGTGGCTCGTTAAATTTCTTTCCTTGAAGCTCTAGATTAAATATCCTGGAATTATGCATCTCTCACTCTCGGAGCGATATCGGTGTCCATTACTATGACTTATACATAGCTATCCATAAAGTGAGTGGGAGGAGTCGCTGCCAACGAAAAACAATCTCTGTAGGAACCAGATCGCACGGAGCGAGTTCGGCAAGGTGCTTTCAGGAAATACTGACAAATCTACTGAAAATGGTAGTAGAGGGCCTCAGAGGGCCATTTTAAAAATTGACGATGATCGACAGATTTTTTATCGCGGGATTTGATTATTTTTTTGTCTCAGGTCATTCCATGTAATATTTATTTATTAATTGATGTAAAATATTTAACGATAAAATATCGAAATCGAAACGCATAGACCGACAAAATTCCTTGGCACAAGCCAATTTTCGACGCTTCAGACTTGATTTCTGCTTTTGGCTTCTGGGATCTTCTTACAAAGTACTTTCAGAAGCGGACCATAGCTGAATCAGGGGCTTTTCTAGGGGTCTTTAGATGATCGATTCTGAGGGCCTTAAAGCTTCCTGACTAGATTATGTCAATGAATATTCTACTAAAAGTAGTATAACGTGATACTGGTGAATATTTTTGCAATAGATTTTTTTGATTCCTTGACATCCAGCTATTTGAAGCACAAAAATGCTCCACCCTCAATAGGCGCAGTCGGCGACCTACGAGTTACAAT
>CATNEM010000274.1:65000-177500 GCA_950096795.1 Macrostomum cliftonense | reverse complement strand
GGGGTTGCCCTCATGGGCGTAAATTGCACAACTGGCCCAAAGCCCAACCAATTCGTGCACAAGGCCCCAAATTAATGTGACCCTGCACACGAAACCGCGCTAGGAAAATAAACGACCTACAACGCGGGGTCGAACCTGGACCAGTGGCACACAAGGCAGACGCGCTAGACCGCCGAGCCACGCGCCCCCAGCCCAGCGACTCCTTCACGCCTGAGCGAGTCCGGAACTGTCGCAAGTCACCTTAGAATCAATGTTAATCCATCTTGGCTTAAGCATCTTTTATTAGCTAGTTTGGCTTACTAGTTCAAGCAGTTCTAACCGACCTGCGCACCAAATTATACTCATTAAATTTCAACATGTGATCGACTTCTTTTGCTTTAGCTGGAATGCCTATTACTGGATTCTTGACAATAAATTGGAGACACGTTCAAGTGCTAACTGCTGAACGGAGACATGACTGATCAGTCACGCGGGCGAAGTGTTTTAGTAAGAGCGAAAAGACCACGATTTTAATTGAATAAAGATCAGTTTAGGCAAATTATTTAAGCCAGGCTCTTGGTGACCTTTTTCGTTTTTGATATTTTTTAAGCCGTTAAAATTTTTTGCAACAAGAGATAGAGAGACTTCTGAGCGAACGGCACTCAAGCTCCCAAAGTTTATAGAAAATAATAGCGTGCGCAACAGTACAATTAAGACGCACTCTCTCCACCTGTGTCTTCAGCGGCGTGCTAAAAGGAGACTCTACTGAGGTCTGCGGGTAATCCCGGCAGTCTGAAGCCTCAAGCATTGGGCATCTCGAGAATAGACTACTGAAGGTAGTAAAGCGTGAAAATTGTCTCTGTAGGTGTTCATACACTTGTCGCGAGAGACTTCAAAGTCCCTCTCTTAATGGCGGGTGACATATAAGCGTGGCCCCCCTTGCCAGCAGCCCTGAATATTATTTTCAGCACTCCCATTTTAGTGTATTTGGCATCCATGGCTAGAAACACTTCACTCTCACTTAACACATTCGCAGACCCATGCTATTCTGTCAGCTCATAGCATTTGATCCCTTTTAAAAGTGCTTAACACGCAATTGGTGACTCAAATGATTAACTGAGAGAGACGCAATCATGATCAGATCAGTAGATGATAAGAGGACAATAATTTAATAGTGAATGCCCCGATAGATGATGCATGGGAAAACTCGACTCGTACTGATAACGTAGGGAGTGAATAAAATTGATAAAAATAGTAAGCAGAACTGGCTGTGCGTACATGCACTTTTACAAGGAGATTGCCTAAACCTGCCCAAGTAGATAGGTAGGGAGAGAGACGACATGGTTATGTAGCATCGCTTCCAGGATACGCTGGAATCGCAGCGTAATTTTTAACAACCGAGTTGCTACTGCTGGCAGTGGGGATCAAAACTTGGTGCACTTATGCTCGTGTTGTTACTAAGCCCAGCTAAGCATAGTTACTGATTGTAGTCAGTTGAGGGAATAGCGGAGAGATAGTGCTAGTATATTAGCTTCAGAGGAGCTGTCATGTCGCTACACAAGGAAGCATAGACAGACGGAGGCTGGGGAAGGGAAGCAGAGTAGTAGTAAGAGTGTGGCAAGCGGCAAGTGAGAAATCCACCAGTTGATATTGAAGTTCTTTTCAAAATCAAGGAAACATCAATGTTAAGTCATGTGTATAAACAGCCTTTGTTAACGTCAAAGTTAATTTCTGAAAAAAACTGTTGCACCCTCATTTTTATATTTTGGCCTTTAGCATAGAAATCCGTTCTACTTAAAGCAATTAATAATGATGAGGCTTTGTTTTATTAGGAGTAGATTTCAGATCCTAATTCATCACTGCTTGGGGAAATTAAACTGTCATTGACAATAATTTAGCAGGCATATATTGCCTGAACATTTTTATTCTTAGGCAACACGATACACTAGAGCAGGGGTCGGCAACCTTTTTTACCTCGAGGTCAGTGCAAGAAGATATGGACCAAGAACATGGCTGCGGGCCGTGGTAAAAATAGTAACTTCAGATTTAGAGGGAAGAAAAGAGATGAGGGAAGCGAAATGAAGACGCGAGGAGAGAATAAGAGAGGAGGTAGACGGAAGGAGGTCAGAGCGGAGGAGCGAGAGGAGACATGAGAGAGTGAGAAGAGAGGAAATAATTTGAATTTTTTCTTCAATGAGAGCATTTCAGACTGTTGTCATTGAGCAGACCGAATTGCAACAGTAAAACTTTCAAAGGATCTCACAGCCAGATGGAAAGCCCTCGCGGGCCGCAGGTTGCCGATCCCTGCACTAGAGGATAGGTTACTGATAAAGATAAAAACAACACACCAACGAAACTACAACAAAAAGAATTGAACTGGACCCCGTAGATTTTAATGACAGCGTTTATGATCGCGCGTTTCCCACTACGATCAAAAAGTAATTTTTAACGGCCGCTCAGCTTTCGCAGTAGCGGCCCAGCTCCGCAATCTCGGCAGCGCTCAGGGCCGCCTTGGCAATCGCGTAGCAAACGAAGCGCCCCTTCAGCGCCGCGCTGGAAGCCGCGTCGTATCCGAGACGGAGGCACTGCAGCGCGCCTTTGTAAGCGTAGTTCAGATCCCCGCCCTTGGCTACTGGCACGCCATCAAAATACAAGTCCGCTAGTACCGTTCCATTGAACACGGCTGCGGCTGAAACATTCTGGGCGATGTTTTGCGTGTTTAGCAAACTGTCCACAGACTGGACGGTCTCCGTCTGATCTAGCAGCGAGACCTTCTCAGGAAACGAGTGACTGACGAAAAGCTTGTTTACCCGGTCAGAGAACTCGGCTCTAGGATTGCCGTTGCAGTCGTGAAACAGGTGGTAGTTCTGCTGATTCCAGGTCTGCCTGACCAGCTTGACGAAGAACGTGAAGCTGTTGGAGTGGGCCAGGTAGGTGGGCGCCAGTGCGGAGCCGTCCGTGTCAACCTCGATGTAGTCGGAGTTGCTTCCCGGAAAGTGAGCACCGCGGCTGTCCCGAGTGACAGAGCCGTGAGGCGAGGCCTGGTACTTGGCGGGTTGACCAGGTTCGTGTAGCCCAGACGAAAATCCAGCAGGATGACCAGTTTCGATGCGGTTGATGCGCTCAGACCCGGGACGCTTGACGGAGCGTCAGGCGGCCGGGCTCTTTCCGCTAGAAGCAGTTGCTTCATGGACGGCTCAACGTAACTCACGCACCCATCCGCGTCGGAGGTGCCCAGCTCATTCCAGAAATCCAGCAGCTGGTCCCGACTGCCCAGAAAACACCTTGACAGAGCCCTAGAAAAGTGCATTCCCGAGCAGTGGGCCGAGTTGGCGCATTTCGCAGCGCAGTCGGACACGTCCTGGGCAGCGAGCTCCTGGGTGAGGCTGGCAAAGTTGGAACTCGACGGACAGCTACGCACTAGTGTGAAAACCGACTGGCTGTCGAATGTGGCTAAAATCAAATCGGCAGTCAGAAACGACAGTGCAGAAGTCAGGGTAACAAATACTTGGCTAAGCCGAGACATGTTGGCGTCAAAACAGTTTGTGTGGCGAGCGGAGAACGTTTAGAGGTGACAGAAGCCGAGAAATTTACTTCTCAGGTAATAGAAAGAGGTCAATAAAGGGGAAATTTTGACGGCGAGGTGATTAGCTAGTACGAGGTAAAGCCAACCAATCATCACTTGTAAACCTGCAACTTCTCAGCAACTTACCAAGCCAAAATTTACAAGTTTTTTCTCACCCAACTGCCGCCAAACTCTGAAATTTTTAATGAACATTTCCTGAAACCATAGGGAAAAATTAAACTCCCACCAAGGCTGCCGTATGAATTAATGAAAAGCTCTTCAGTCAGCGTAGACTTCAGCCCTCTACTGCCAATTCTCTCCACCTTTCGTCTCCCCTGACAACAGAAAGCGAATTGTCTTGATGGAGGCTTTCAAGGCTGAGAGACACGATTAGCGGGTATGCGATGGGCTGTAATGCTCTCCAATTTGCATGAAGCTGCGCCAGCTGCGGCTTTGCTTTCAGATCTAAAAGCAAATGGAGAGTATTCCGACAATAGCTAGCAGAATAGTCATTCTTGAAATTGATGGCAGATTGACAGAAGCAGGGGGAAAATGCGACAAGTGGCGAGGCTTTCCTGGTCTGAGCTAGGCAAAAACTTGCGTAGAATCGATTTTCTATTAACATCCTCTACTACTTTATGCAGTCTGCCTTTACAATGCATGTATATCTTTCAAACCACAGCAGATCAACTTTGAATTACAAACTACGCAATTATAAATCAATAAGTCATCCAAGTAAAGACTGATCGGCTACGCTCGTTTTTTTACTACTCTGGACTACTTTTCGCAACTATCAAAAACTATGGTTTGTTGACAACTATTTTGTTACTTGAGGCTGCTTTCGCTCGTTGCATCGGCCATGGCCTAAATATCAACCTTGTTGGCTTTCACATACACACAGACATACACACACACACACAGACATACACACACACACACACACACACACTGTTCGCCTTCGGCTGGTGAATGTACATTCATAACTTTCAGCGCTTACTCGCACTTCTCTGACTAAAAAAGCATGTCGTACAATTAGTAAAGACTTTCTTGCTGAGGCGCCTTTTTTATGACCAGAGTTTTTTTTAGTTCGAACCCCATTATTTCTCGTCGAATGTTGAGTTTTTCTAATTATCATGATTTTTGAGTCTCTAAAAGCATGAGAAATTTTGAAAAACATTGGGACTTTCATACTCGAGGGCTATTGTCTGACGTTTGAGAAGTTTACAACAAATCACTTAATGGATTAGAACGTACACTGCGCTTTCGAGCTAATCAGTAGGTATTAAAGTAACCAATAATGAATACATAGGTTTCTGGAGTCCGTGATTGAAATGATGACCAAATCACAGATGCTACTCACGGATACTCACTACTCAAAGATACTGCAGCAGACTGGTACAGAAAAATTCCCAAAGAAAATATACTAGGAGCTTCATACAGGAAGAGTGTATCGCCGTTTGTCACTACTCTGGGACGCGGGGAAGAGCTAAGTAGTGAGCAGAGGTTTTTCGTATAAGTTGCAGTGAAGCCCTGACAATGTTAATTGACTTCTAAAGCTATAAAACCTAAACTCCCTGAAAATTAGTCTGAATGATTAGAATCCAAATAGAGTAAACTAAACTCATGCAAAGAAACAATTCACGGGCCAGTCTAATTGTCAATTCTCGTCTCAAAGAGTTGGGACTCCGTCTGCAGCGAGTACAAAAGCGAAGCCAGTAAAGAGGAGACAATCATAAATTTTTGTGGCTCTGTTGCTTTGACAAGCAAAATTAGCTGAGTATAAGCTGGCTGGCTTTCCAATTCAAAGAGAATCGGGGGTCCGTAAAGGACCCACCAACCCATACTGAGAGCCATGATAGAGAAGTTTGCGCACGTCGATGCAAAACAAAGAGATGCGGTGAGAGCGAGGTCCAGGGGCTTTCTGAGAGTTGGAAAAAAATAGAGCATCGCTGAAAGAGAATTGTAAGAGTCAAAGAAAGGAGAAGAGTTTTTTATGCACTTACAGGAAATAGTGCAGGGAAACGTAAGTCGGAGCGCATCGGAGAAAACCACGCTAGCAGAAATTCTGGATTAACGCAGAACTTTTGGGGCTGAGTTAGACTGCGCTGCTAATTGGCATTTTTTAGCAAAGCGCTAGAGCTAATTCTTTAGCATCTAGAACTACTTTTGCAAATAGTTTTACGAGTGTGCTTAATGCCGGTGCAGTAAATTACTTTTATATTCATCGCTACTCACACAAAAGAGTAAGCTCTGATTGGCTCGCTTTCCGATCTACATTTAAGGACAAAGAAAGACATCCTCAAACGCATCTTACAATTTAAGAGCGCATTTCCAGCAATACGAGCGTAGGCTGCAGGAGAAGCTTATTTACGGGAAAATTTTTCAGACTTCATTGCCAATTATTTTGAGGAAGGAAATGCGAAAACTCCTTGCCCTTGTGCTGCTGCTCTGCTCAGCTGCGGTCGCCAAGGTCAATGGCGACAGCTGCTCGACCAAGAATCGCATCAAGCTGATCAAAGTTGAATTGTGTCCAAGCAGCGCGAATGTTCAGCAGCTACAGAAAATTGAGGGAAAACATCCCATTGAGTACTGCGTCTTTAGATGTGCCACCAACAGCACCTGCAAGGTCACTTTCAGAAGCACGGAAGGCATCTGCTACCTTGGAACTTCGGCTCAATTCGATGCTATTTTCTCTCGCGCCGTGCCACCTGGCAACGCCGACTGTGTCAGCTACATCAAGAACGGTACAGCAAAGCAAGCGCTGCCAGCAGAATTGACTCATGGCTTCTCTTCTGTTACACTAAACGCAACTGTCGCCCATTTATCTGGCCTTGACCCCGTCCTAACTTCTAAGCTAGTGATATTCTTAGACTTCCGACAGAGTTACACTAACCTGGCCAACCCTGGAAAGTACAATGCCACTCCTCGGGGCTCCGTCACGAGAGACAGAAACGGTGCTCACTTCAATGTGTCGGCCGGTGAGAAGTACATCGATGTTGACAATGACGGAAATAGGCTTGTGCCCGAGTTCCTGACAGAGTCTAGGAATTTCACGTTCTTTGCTGTGCTGACTCGGCAGACATACCATGTGCAGATTTACCACTACTTTCATGACTGCACCACTAACGACTATCGCGGTGCTTTCGGCGATCAAGGCGGCAAATTGTATGTTGAGCATCTCTTCACTGCTTCGCCAAGGGTATCGCGTATGACAAATAGTACTGTAGTGTCAGCTAACAACATTGCCCAGTTAGTGTCAGTTGGAGCTGTTTTGCAAGGCAATAGCGTCAAAGATTTTTATCTAAACGGGTCCTTCATCGGACCTGGCGTGGATACTGACCGCAGTCCCTCGGGAACGCCAGTGTGCCTTCGTCTTGGCCACAAAGGTCTCGATTCAATTCAGGGCCGTCTGATCTGCTACGCCATTGCAAAGGAGGCGCTGAGTTTGACCGAACTTCAAGAGCTGGACAAGTTCTGCCAGAGGAATAGTGAGTTACGTGTAGACCTGGTGCATGCAGATACTGGAGTTCACTCTCATTCACATGATGCAACTGTTGACAGTGCAGTTGGGGCCGCGTAATTTGACAAAAATTATTGCGTCGTCAGCTGTCGACTGTAATTGCTATACGCTCCGTCCTATGTGTTTTAGAATAGTTATAAAAAATGGGCGGCGAAATTGGGGAAGAAATTAGGGAGATTTTGTTTGCTACCTGAGTTACTGCGCTCACGCTTTCATTCTGACACAACCTTTGCGACAGTTTCTACTTTATTTTGCCTCTCATTAAGTGAGCTGAAGCTTAACAGCGATGGTTCTTGGCTGCAAAAAAGAAGAAACATTTGGCAATTTTTCCTACAAGGCCCCCTCCGCTTCTGTTTTACAGCTCTCAGATAGCTTCTTAACCAGCTCACGTGTCCCATCAATTTGTCCCTTCACCTCGGCTGTCCAACTTTTTTCTTTTTTTAACACCATAAAAAAGTTTAGCGCTTTACTTTTCCATGTTTTAATGCAGTGAAAATCTAAATATTACCAAATTAAAATTATTATAATTCATACCTTAGTTTTTATTTTGAAGTAACTCTAACGCGTAGCATTGAATGAGTCGTCAGTTTTCGACAAAGGGTTTTTCCGAGAGAAACCTTTGAAGTAACTCTAACGCGTAGCATTGAATGAGTCGTCAGTTTTCGACAAAGGGTTTTTCCGAGATATTATATTTTTTCTTTTTAACAGAAGTAAAGTACTTTTTCCACTAAAGTAATCCCGTGAATGCTAATTATTTATTAGCATTAGCTTCGCGGCGTGGTGTGGGCTTGGCCTCCGCTCGTTCCTATGGGAACAAGTAAAACTATTTTTCACAGCATATTGCTCGCCTCTTTGTTGTACCCAAAAAAGAACAAAAAAATTCTTACCTACAATAAAAAAATTACTCTTGCAAATGCATTCTTGTCGTGACTTAGCAATGTTCGATATTTTATTTTGTCTTGAAATATTAGAAAGACATAAATTTTCTCACGGAGATTTGCTGCATTTTTTTGGTTCTCAAAAGTTTTTAGCAAGTCTTTAAACCTCATTAAGCTTTATAGCAATGGTGTAAGAGACAGTTTACTGCAAGTAGATAGTGATTGTAGTAAAATGCGCTAAAAACTTGCAGGAAACACTCAGAAATTCCGCTACACAAAAGCGTTCAGCGTAAGTAAGAGTTCTGTTAAGCTAGCTAGAGGTGGAAGACAGCCTAGTAGTTGGGTGAGGTCGCCTGAGGACGCTGAAGAGTGCAGAAACCGGTTGCAACAGTCCTAGCAGAGGTTCGATTCCACTTTTAGATAATTTATGGCAAGCTTATTTGGACAGCTCAGAGCGAGAGGAACGTCCCACTACTTACAACACAATTAAAACATCAATTTTCCAAAAAGTAGTTAAGTACGCTCGTACATATACATTTTAGCTACTTCCTGCTATACAGAAAATAAACTTAGCTTCGATATTGATGTACGAGCTCGTATGTCACTTGTACTCGAAGAAGTCAAACTGACTGAGCCAGATTAACTTCGAGTTAGGAAGAGCCTCAGCTATTTCCATTATTATACGGGAAATTATAGCTCGTAATAGTGAAATAAACAAGAGAATGTACAACCGATGACAATTAGTAACTCATCATTCAATTGTGATGAAGCATTATTGGAGCAATATAAGTTTTAAAGAATCAGTTTGAAAGGATTTTAAATCGTTAATACGCTAACTGCTAATGCGCGATTAACTTATTTGAACATGGACCTTTAGCAACCCAGTAGCACAGTAGAAAAGCTTCAAATATTGCGGCTCCCTCATCGGAATAATGGCCAGTACCGCAGATAACATTGGTGAAGCAGTTGTCTATGGCCGAAATTGGAAGAAAGAATTTGAATAAGGCAGAAAGAAAAGAGACTGTCGACTGATCGACTTTGGACAGAATTTTAACCAATTGCTCTACTGTAGCTATGCGCGTTATTAACTTAATCGATTGGGGCGATTTGCCCTGCGACGACCTTGGCAACATAACGAGTTCGGTGTTGGACTTCGTTGTTACTGCTTCTGCGAGCGAACGCCATGACGGAGGGTTCGCAGGTTTTTTTGCGATTCATCCAAGAGCCACCTTCACTACAAAATATGTTTTTACATTGTATACAAAACATTGTAAACTACATGTATTAGGAATGTAATCTTCATTAATCATATTTTCTTAGAGTCACCAGGATTACGGATCAAGAGGCCGCGGGACATGGCATGGCCGGCATTATTTCCATCACCGGCCAGAAATCTGAACGAATGCTGTGACGTCGGCATTGGCACTACAAACTAAAGAAGAAGTTAAAGGTGACCAGGCCGGAGACGTAGGACCAAGGGATTCTGGGGCCAGTGAGCTGGATGTCAATGTGGTGTCAAACATGCAAATTACCGGCAATCAGGAAAATCTGGCGACGGCGAAGTTTAGCTTTAACAACTGCACCTTCTCCGAATCAAATTCGTTTGATAAATAAGACAGCCAATGATGTGAAGCTTAATATGACTTGATAGAACTTTACCATAATTAATATAAAATAAATTGTTGCATCGTTTGTACGGTTTGCCCTTTAAATTAAATTTGACGTTTTTCTTACAGTTAATCACCGCTCATTAATTAGAGGACGTGAAGTGACATTTCGATCAATCGTTGTGAAGGCTTATTTTTTACTGTAGCGAAAGAGTTAATTGGTTCCCATGAGTTTTCTTTTCCCCAGCTCGCTACATGAAAGAAATTTACGTTGAAGAATTTCATTGCAGGTTTTTGTGCTAAAGAGGAACGTTAGTAAATATTCGTAGGTGCAATTGATTTGACTTACTTGGACTATACTTTAGCGATTTTTTGCCTACTTGCTGCAATCGGTGAACTTCTGTTCTTTGCTAAATTGAAGAAAATTACTAGCGAAGGCTAAAAATTATTCGATTATAAATTAAAAGATTATATTTTTAATAAAGTAATAATCCAAAATTTTCTAAGAATTTTTTTCGATTATAAAATTGTCAAAGTGCTTGCTGTGCCTTCCCAGATTTCTTCAGGAGTCTTCTATATACTAATTGCGAACTGTTTCTGTCTGTCTGTGTGATGGATTATTAAAAAAACGGCTCAACCAATTTTCAGCAAATTTGCACCAAAAAATTGCAAATTTTCCAGTTGTGGTACACAACTTTTTGCATGAAATAATTCGAATGCTAAGGGGATTAAATATTCGAAAAACAGGCTTTTCCTATGCTTTAAATGCAAGGCCAATAAAGGCCGAAAATAACTCAAAAGCCAGAGGGAAGATTTTCCGTAGACAATAAGATGGCTCCAGCAGTCTTAAAAGAAGTCGAGATGCTAGGAAAAGTCGCCTTAATGAAACGGACGCCCAGCAAGCGTCTTATCAGTCCTCATGATTCAAGGCTAATTGATCATTCCGTTGACTATTCCGTTGACTATTTTATGCATCACTATTCTAGGCTTGCGTCATTTTTTAGGCTTACGCTCGTATACATCATGATTCTAAACTATGTGCTAAGGGGTAATTCTGAATATTCGGGGGAAAAGCTAAATACTCAGGGGCATGCTACATTGTAGGTAATTTTGAAATCTTGGGGAAATAAAATATGCTCGGGGGTAATTCTAAATGCTTGGGAAAATTCTAAATGCTCGGGAAAATTCTGAATGCTCGGGTGGAAATGAAACATGCTCGGGAAAAATTCTGAATGCTTGGGGTAAATACTGCATGCTCAGGCGTAATCCTGAATGCTTGGAGAAAACGCTGAATGCTCGAGGGAAATGCTGCATGATCAGGGGTAATTCTGAATACTCGGGGGAATTGCTGCATGCTCGGGAAAAAATCTGAATGCTCAGGGAAAATGCTGCATACTCGGGGGTAATTCTGAATCTGCATACTCGGGGGTAATTCTGAATGCTTATGGGAAATGCTGCATGCTCGGGGAAAAGGCTGCTTTGTGGGTATTTTTCAATGCTCGTGGGAAATGCAACATGTTGGGTAATTTTGAATGGTCAGAGTAAAACTGTTGAATGCTTGGGGTAAATGCTTATATGGTGGGTATATAGTTCTAAATTCTTGGGGGACGTGCAACATGGTGGGTAATTTTGAATGCTCGGGAAAAAGCTAAATTATGGGTAATTTTAAATGCTTGGGGGAAACACTGCATGCTCGAGAAAAATTCTGAATGCTCGGGGGAAATACTGCATGCTCAGGCGTAATCCTGAATGCTTAGGGAAAACGCTGAATGCTCGAGGGAAATGCTGCATGGTCAGGGGTAATTCTGAATACTCGGGGGAAATTCTGAATGCTTATGGGAAACGCTGCATGCTCGGGACTTGCTACATGCGGGAGGGGGTAATTCTGAATGCTTATGGGAAATGCTACATGCTCGGGGGAAAGGCTGCTTTCTTTGTGGGCAATTTTCAATGCTCGTGGGAAATGCAACATGTTAAGTAATTTTGAATGGTCAAAGTAAAACTGTTGAATGCTTGGGGTAAATTCTTATATGGCGGGTATATATATTTAAATGCTCGGGGAATTCGACAAGGACCACTAGAAGTCACTTTTACACTAGGAATCCTTGAATCCTACCCTCGTATATGCTTGGGGAATTTCTGAATGCCTGTGGGAAATGCTACACTGAATGTCTGGGGGAATATTACATGCTTAGGGAAAATGCTACATGGTCGGTAAAATAATTTTTCAATTTGTTTTGTATCACTTGAAAGTCCGCTGTAATCAGTCAAAAGACGTAACATTAGTTTTACAAACAATTGAAAATTCCTAATATCTGTGCGCCCCCCAAGGGGGGCAAGGTTGCTAGTCTATATACTAATTGTGAACTGTTTCTGTCTGTCTGTCTGTCTGTCTGTGTGATGGATTATTAAAAGAACGGCTCAACCGATTTTGATCAAATTTGCACCAAAAAATTGCAAATTTTCCAGTTGTGGTACACAACTTTTTGCATGAAATAATTCGAATGCTAAAGGGATTAAATATTCGAAAAACAGGCTTTTCCTGTGCTTTAAATGCAAGGCCAATAAAGGTCTAAAATATCTCAAAAGTCAGAGGGAAGATTTTCCATAGACAATAAGATCAATGTTATGGCTCCAGCAGTCTTAAAAGAAGTCGAGATGCCAGGAAAAGTCGCCTTAATGAAACGGAAGCCCAGCGAGCGGCTTATCAGTCCTCATGATTCAAGGCTAATTGGTCATTCCGTTGACTATTTTTTGCATCACTATTCTAGGCTTGTTTCATTTTTTAGGCTTATGCATCATGATTCTAAGGGGTAATTCTGAATATTCGGGGGAATGCTAAATACTCGGGGGCATGCTCCCGGTGGCAAAGCCATCGTTGTGCCAACGTTGTCACAACGATGGACGGTTGTCAAACTGTTGTCTGGTGAAAAATTTTTTTGCTTTATTTTCTTACTGATTGTCTTCTAATTGTTCTGTTTTTGGTTAGATTGAGCTCCTAAAGTGCTTGTTTGGCTTTTTTTCTGACCGTTGCCATTTGGTTGTCAATTTGTTGTTAGATCGTTACCATCAAAAAAATTCAAAATATAGCTTCAAACACATATAATAGTCTCCATTTGACATGATTTTGGTTTCTAACACGTTTCTACCCCCTAGTTTTTCTTTTTTTTAATTTTTACTTTTTACGCCACGCTGTAAAAACGTTGTCCAACCGTTGCCGGTTCGTTATCATTTAAAGCATAAACAAAATTATCTTAGATGATTAAAAACCCTTGTTTTACTACTTACAAGTAGAAATTAATGTCCAGCTTCAGGTTGGGTTTTAAATTAAAACATTTTCTCTAATGCAGGCCTTAAAAAAGCTTCTATAATTTTACGTAGCTGAAGTGGATTGGTCTATTATATTTCGTAATTAATATGATTTCAGTCATTTTTTATCTTTTCTTAGGAATGCATTTGGTTGTTCAATGGCATTCAGCAAATTTTGGAACTATAGCTTCATGGATGGATTGTCGAGTTAATAATAGTTTTGTAACTGTTAATTTTGGTTGAATTTATTGATTATGTCTTCGTTGGCCATCAATAAATTCCTAATTTTAGAAAAGAAACTCTATAGCTAAGATTTTTTCTTGCATTCTGATCGTATCTTCAACAGTAGATTCATCAATATTAATTAATTCTTCGATTGTCTTCTAGCTGACGCCGGCGCCCCCGATTCTGCCAGTGGCGTGGCCTTCGTTTGCGCCCAGGCCCTGTGATGCTGCTTTTTTCATCCTGGCAGCGTACTATGTAGCTGCATGTTGTTTAACCGCATCAGACAAAGAAGAACTGCACTTGCTTTCACTTTATTAAATCTTTAATAACAGCTTTCAGTACTCTGAAGATTAAATGAGCTCGTTAGCATATTCAAAAAACACAAAAAGTATCACAAATCGTATTCGAAGTTTAATGAAAAGAGATTTTGTACACTATAGATTACTTCAGGATGCTAAATTTCACATTGATTGGTCGTGTAGATGCATAAAAAAAGACTCTTAGTTCGATTTACGCTCGTAAATCATTCAGCCAGCCAGGGATTCTATTGAAGAAGTTACTCGCCGGCTGAGTTGCCGCCCAAATAGTCAAACGCCAGCTCCTCGCCAGCTCGAACGAATCAAAAGAGTTTTCAGGAGGCGTGAATTTTGACAGCTTAAAACTTCGGAGTGTTTCATTCGGATTGATTTTCTGGGATTGAGAAAAACACCAAAAATTTTAAGCATCAAAAAAGAGATAAGCTACCTTGTTGTCCTAAAATAGACTGCCAGCTGCTTTCCACAGCCAAAAAGGACGATTTGAGCCTTGCAATTGGCGGCCCCGGCTGAATTATTTAGGAAGCGACCGTATCCTTCACTGTCACTCGCGTCCACAGGCCATTTTTACCATTCTAAGTAAACTCGAATCGAAGCCACTCATCAAATTTCTCCTCGTAGATCAGCTTGCTGCGAGTTGAGAAGCTGGCCAGCAAACGCAACAAAGAACTCAACCCTCGCTCAAGTTGAAGCTTGCGAACGCGCCAAGTCCCTTAGAAGAAATCGCAAGGATCCTGACAGCATATTGATCGCCTTCCGAAATTCGTTTTGCAGCGTCTTTCGGAGTCGTTTCAGGCCGATAATTGCGTGATCTTCGAATCCGCCAAAGAAGTAATGACTGGCTTTAAACAGTTTAAGCCATGGTATTTAAGCCGATGCACTGGCCGGGGTCAAATCCACTCCTTCCTGAACTGATCCACTCCTTCCTGAACTGATCCACTCATTCCTGAACTGATCCACTCATTCCTGAGCTGATCCACTCCTTCCTGAGCTGATCCACTCATTCCTGAACTGATCCACTCATTCCTGAACTGATCCACTCATTCCTGAGCTGATCCACTCCTTCCTGAGCTGATCCACTCATTCCTGAACTGATCCACTCCTTCCTGAGCTGATCCACTCATTCCTGAACTGATCCACTCATTCCTGAACTGATCCACTCATTCCTGAGCTGATCCACTCCTTCCTGAGCTGATCCACTCATTCCTGAACTGATCCACTCATTCCTGAACTGATCCACTCATTCCTGAGCTGATCCACTCATTCCTGAGCTGATCCACTCCTTCCTGAGCTGATCCACTCATTCCTGAACTGATCCACTCATTCCTGAACTGATCCACTCATTCCTGAGCTGATCCACTCATTCCTGAACTGGGTAGCCTTCCTAAACTCTTCGTTCCGAAAGTGAGAGCCGAGTGGGGCACGGGAGCTGGCGTTGTCCAACGCCGCGGAACGGTTTCAAGTGGTTAAAAGACTGGCCGCTCACCACCGCAATTCCTGCGCTGCTGACCCCAAACCCAATGCCCTTAATTTCTCCGATCCAAACTATATCAACCGAAGCACTAATTTCAAAAAGCGTCATGTGTAAATTGCGATGATGAATCGAGTCTGCTTCCTTAAATAGCCAAAACAAATTCTTCAAATACTGATCCACTAACTGATCCACGCAAATCTGCTAACTTTTAAACATTTTGCGGTCTGCATTCATCGGGTTTTTTGGCAAAAATACTTTGTTTTGGCACGCATATCTTCTAGGACGCTTTGCTGGCTAGACTCTTATCTTATCTTCTAAGCAATGGTAATGCTTCGGTGAGCCGCAATGCTTCAGTTTCCTTTGTCTCCCGACGGACAGTACGAGCGTATGTTTCAAAAGTTTGTTTGCCGAAGCTGCTTCATGGGTTCAAGTGTTTGAGTGACTGAGATAAGGTCCATTGCCTCAGTTCTCTTGTATAGTTTTCGGAATAGCGGCGGTATCATTGCATGGGTCCAAGTGTTTGAGGAACTCAGATAAGGACTGGTCTTGTATAAATTTTGAAATAGCGGCTGCATTACTTTAGTAGGCCTGGTCGCGTCACTTGGTGGTTAAAACTTTGTGGAATTCTGTTTGGATCGGGTTGAAGGGATGCGAAATAGCAAACGCCAGACGTTCTTATCTGTAGCTTTAAGAGGGGCCAGCTGTCTAGTCAGGCAGTTAGAGTTTGTGTACCACGAGTTGGCAGTTGGAACTCTTTATTTTACCTTCAGAATCCTTTACTCGCACATTGCCATTGCTTATGTTAAGGCTCAATGCAGAGCAATATATATAAAGCAGCATTATGTAAAGTTATGTAAAATTATTATCTAGATAACTTTCAATAAGATAACCTGCAGAGTGTTCGTCCCATTTCAAAGAGCAAAAATAGTTCTAAAAAAGTTTAGAATACTTTCATATCTAGCCTTCTGGAACCCTTGACGGAGCCTCTAAAGCAGACGGAGCCGTGACGCTAAGACCTATTTCAGTAGGTTTTGGGGTAATTGTAGAGGTTTGTGGCATCTCGCAGCTGTTTTTGAGGTCTTTCAGATTTTCTTTTGTCCAAATCCGCAAGCGACGCCATTTATTTGAGTCAGTGCGCTGCCTTTTGGACATTTGAAGTTGTGATTCAAGGAAAGCCTAAGAATCCTGTGCCGTCAAAAATATTGTGCAGTGGCTTGAAGACTTAATCTCACTAATCTTTTAAAGAAAACTGCTTCTAAGAAGCAAAATTACGAGCTAAATGAAAACTGCTGAATGAACAAGCAAGAATTCTGAGCGACTAACCCTCACAATTCATGCCCAACTCAAAATTTCTCATCATGGGGCAGCCAATAGCTGATCGCCAACACCACGAGAGTTTAATTGGGGGAGGGGTGCGGAAGCAAGAGCCACAAATAACGGATTCAACCTTCGTGTGTCACCACTCGACTCCTATCGACTTCTCAAATTTTCTTTAAAGCGTCAAGACTTTTCAGTTAATGTTTGCCAGCTAAGATGGCCCGCTTCATCGTCTTTTTCCTTGCGGACGGAGAAATTTTGGAAGTTGGGGAAGATGAAATCCTCCTAGGAGACTACCAGAGCCTGACCCCAGCGGATTGGCGCACCATGGACCAACAGCAGCTGAATTCTGATTCAGCTATCGAAGTCAGAGCGGAGTACAACGATGACTGGTTCGACGCGGTTCTTCTGCAAGTTGTCCTGAACCCGCAGACAGACAGCACGCCGACCATTCAAGCACGTCGCAAACTTCGGCGGGAGAAAAAGAAGTCCTTAAAGGGTCTTCTGCGTGCAATAAGGCGCGTGAATACTGGCGAACGGAATAAATTCCTACCCATAAATGTGAGTGTTATTTTTTATTTAATTAATTAGAAATGAGCAAAAAGCGATTTGGGCTTGGCTAAAGTTAAGGACTGCTTTTACAGTAAGTCAGTGTCTACGTGTCTTACTCTTACCTTCTGTCCATTTTTCGTCTGTCCGTTTTGCCGATTCAAAAGAATACTTTCCATTCTGATTTCTATTTCAGACGCAATCAAAGTCCTGTATCTGAACGAGGAAACCCGGCCGCTGGAACCTGACGTAGAGAATAAGCTGTGCAGTCTTCTCAGAATTGCGGGTCCGAAGATTCGAGGCCGCGAAAGGCGCCGCCTAAGTCGTCAAAGCTGGGGGAGCGTCTGCAGCGGGACAACAGTCTGGGCCAAGTCGGTCGCAGCAGCAGCAGGCCATAAATCGGAGGCAATCCGTCAAGCGCCCTTACCCTCAGATCCTGGACTCTGAGGACTCTAATTAATTGACACGATTTTAAAAGGTGGAAACATTTTTTTTTCTACGTAATGTCAGCTGTGTAAATTTGTAAATATTTTAACTGCAAAATATTTGTAAATATCTAGGCTATTGCTTGCATAAAACTTTTTTTTCGTTGACGTTTGTTTGAGCTGACAAATGCGAATGTTGCTACTTTTAGTAGACGTATAGAATTAGATGCCTGCATGCCGGTAAATTTCAATCGTAAAATGGAGACTCACTGTAAATATAGTGTGGTTAAAATTTTCATCTTTATTTCTTGAATGCAAAATGCTGCATACAGTAATTTTTCAAGCTTACTTTATGGACCCACTTTGCTACTAACATAGCCCATCAGTTCATTTTCTACTCATGCACGGAATGTACTGTTTGTTGTTTCTTCATTGTTGCGTTTTGCGCAATTATATGTGACAAAATAAATACGGAAATTTCAATACCAACTTTCTACACAAACTGTCTACCTAAATTTCCGATTCGGGAAAAATATAGGATGTCACTATAGTAAAGTAATAGTAAGCTATAATGAAAATATAGTATACTGCAAGTACACTGAAAAGCTAAAAAACATGTGAAACACACTACTTGCAGTAGAGCAGAAGCAGTTTTCGCTATTTTTTACACCACTGTCATACCGTTGTCATGCTAACGATGTGACAACGTTGTGACAACGTGAAAACTGCATACAATCAACAATCTGGCAACGTTGTGGCAACACTCGGTGACAACGGTCGGTCACGTCGTGACAACGTTTTGACAACTTTGTTTTTGCCACCAGGCTACATGGTAGGTAATTTTGAAATCTTGGGGAAATAAAATATGATCGGGGGGTAATTCTAAATGCTTGGGGGACGTGCAACATGGTAGGTAATTTTGAAATCTTGGGGAAATAAAATATGATCGGGGGGTAATTCTAAATGCTTGGGGGACGTGCAACATGGTGGGTAATTTTAAATGCTTGGGGGAAACACTGCATGCTCAGGAAAATTCTGAATGCTCGGGTGGAAATGAAACATGCTCGGGAAAAATTCTGAATGCTTGGGGGAAATACTGCATGCTCAGAAGGCAACCTTGTAGGTAATTCTGAATGCTCGGGGGAAACACTGCATGCTCAGGCGTAATCCTGAATGCTTGGGGAAAACGCTGAATGCTCGATGGAAATGTTGCATGGTCAGGAGCAATTCTGAATACTCGGGGGAAATGCTGCATGCTCGGGAAAAATTCTGAATGCTCAGGGGAAATTCTGCATACTCGGGGGTAATTCTGAATGCTTATGGGAAACGCTACATGCTCGGGGGAAAGGCTGCTTTGTGGGTAATTTTCAATGCTCGTGGGAAATGCAACATGTTGGGTAATTTTGAATGGTCAGAGTAAAACTGTTGAATGCTTGGGGTAAATGCTTATATGATGGGTATATAGTTCTAAATGCTCAGGGAATCCGACGAGGACCACTAGAAGTCACTTTTACACTAGGAATCCTTGAATCCTATATGCTCGGGGTAATTCTGAATGCCTGTGGGAAATGCTACACGCTCGGGGGAATATTACATGCTCAGGGAAAATGCTACATGGTCGGTAAAATATTTTTTCAGTTTGTTGTATATCACTTGAAAGCCCGCTGTAATCAGTCAAAAGACGTAACATTAGTTTTACCAACAATTGAAAATTCCTAATATCTGTGCGCCCCCCAAGGGGGGCAAGGTTGCTAGTATCTTCTAAAACTACGTAATGGGGGTATGACTGAAGTCCCTGAAGTAGAACTTCTTTCTGCAGTACTTTTGGAGTGACTTAGTTTGCGCTCGTATGTACTTTTGTGACGCTGCTTTTTCCACCTGACAGCGTACTATGTTGTTGTTTGTTGTTAGTGCTTAAACGATAAATTCGAGGTAGTCAAGTTGCGAATAGTACTCGATGTGTCTATCCTCCATATGGATATAGGCGTGACGTTAAAAAGTACTCAAAAGGCCACCGCCTAAAAGTTGAGTGTTGAAAATTATTGAAATACAAAATTTGCAACTTACTTTGCAGATTTTGACCAATTGTTTGACTTAAATTTCAGATTTTGCAACTTATATCGCAGCTTTTGCAACTTATATCGCAGCTTTTGCAACTTCCATTGCTGATATTGCAACTTCCATTGCTGATTTTGCGACTTACATTGCTGATTTTGCAACTTACATTGCTGATTTTGCAACTTACATTGCTGATTTTGCAACTTACATTGCTGATTTTGCGACTTACCTTGGTCTGCCACAAAATATGCGTCTAGCAACTAACCAGCGCACCAGTCAGAGCGGGCAACCATTTTTGGCTTTTTTTGTTTAGAACGCCAGATTCTTACTGGCTGGTTGATTTGCCATTGGAGTCAGTTGGTTACGAAGATTCATATAAATGATTTGACTTTATTTTTGGATACAGATTTTCCAGACGTCTGCAACAAAAACTAAAATTATGGCTGCCTTAATTTCGCTTCAACTGCTGCTCGCGTGTTCCACAGTGCTTGCAAATGGCACTGTCAAAAACAATCGAATTGTGAGGTTCAAGTCGATACTGAGCTGTCCTGTCAACTCAACTGTCTCATCGCTTAGAAAACTTGACGGCTATCGATGTCCTGAAGAGTGTCTCTTTAAATGCGCATCAGATGGGAATTGCTCTGTGCTTCAGTGGAGCGCTGATGGCTTCTGTTACCTTGGTAACGGTCAACAGGCTAATGAGCTGCTTGCTGCTTCGAACTCGTCGAATCTTTCTCGTTGTACCAGCTACATCAAAGAATTTGATAGCTTTATCACGGATGTTGCAGCGTCAGGTGGTGCTCCAGAGTCCGCTAGCACATCTATTGCACCAGCAGCCCCTGCAACTGAGACACCGACAATGACTCCCTCGCTCCAAAGCCTCGGCGCGCTCGCTTCGAAGCTGCTGATTCTGTTCGACTTCAGGCAGGGCTACACGAACCTAGTCAACCCAGCCAAGTACGCCGCCACTCCTCACGGCGCTGTCACTCGAGACAGTCAGGGCGCCCGCTTTCAAGGAAACAACAACAACGACTTCATTGAGGTCGACACGGACGGAAACCGCCTGGCCCCTCACTATCTGAGTCACTCAAAGTCGTTCACATTCTATGCAAGGCTATATAGGAACGATCCTAACCGCCAATCATATCACTATTTTTATGACTGCTCCGCCTCTTCTCCGCTAAACCGAGGTGAGTTCCGAGACGAAGGAGGAAGACTTCGAGTCGTGCACAACTTTCCGGCTTCTGGAGATCAAGCAGATAGTCAAATTCTTCGTGAGTCTATAACAAATGTTTTTTCTAACAACAACAATGATCAGCTGGCTTCTGTCGCAGCGGTGTTTGTCGGCAACAGCCTGAGTAACTTTTTCAAAGACGGCGCTTTTCTTGATAACCCAAACGCTGTGTCCAGCACCTACTCTGGTGAGCCTCTGTGCCTCCGTCTCGGCTATTACTCAGATTCATCGACGAGTCTGCGTGGTCGCTTCATCTGCTACGCCATCGCCAAGGAGGCTCTCACAGCCGCTGAGCTGCAGCAGCTGGAAAACTTTTGTGCCACGTGATATCGCTAAGAAATATTTTCTGAAATGGATTTTCAGCCATTTTTGCAAGTCTAGTAATGCTGTAGGTATGAAGACTCTGCGAAGGCTAATCGTAAATGTATAAGTAGAAGGATCATCGTTAGACAATACGTAGGTATTTCGATAATTTAAGTATAAATGAAGGCGTGAAATTACGGTTAGTCTAAAGGGCGTACTGACTGGCGCTCGGGTTATCACCGGATAAAAGTTAGAGGTCTAGTGTAGATGAATAAGTAAACTTTTTGCTATATAATGACGGTCCTAATTTATATTTTCTGCTTAAAGGATTCGAGTGATAAAAAGTCGTTATTAAATGCTACAGAGTCAGAGCTTATTTAGGAAATTGTAGTCATTTTAATTGTACTGATACAGTAAGATCGTAATTTTTATAGGTACAGCTGCCACTGATTATTTTAAATGGGCCTAACTCTTGGACTGTGCTTTCTAGAACTTTTATTTGGTGACAATTGAGATAAAAACGCGTGAGTTGCATCCTTAGAGGCAATCTTCCCTTGTTAGACTAAAACCTTTGAAGAGCTTTTAGAAGAGTCTACATGTCATTCAGCTGCCAGTTAAAGCTTCTGTGAATGTCAGCTTAAGCGCATGCGTTCAGGGAAATGGGCAGGAAAATTTTCCCTGCTTTAGCTACCCCTTACAACTAAGACAGATACTTTGTGATCGCATAAACGGTGAGCAAACTGGTATTTAGTTTTGTCTTAGTTTAGTCTAAATATAGGGAAAGTGCCATGTTAGGAAGTTTTTTTTATTAAAGTTTCTCAAACAAAAACTTGACAACTACTAGATGATGCTCTCTGGGAACAAGAGCAAACCTACAGCTTTCGACCCTTCTTTTAAAATCTTCGAGTAAATTTTTTCTCTGGCTTTAAAAAGTTTTTTTAAGACGAGGCCAAGAGCCTCTCCTAAAAATCATACTAGCTCTAAAAGTCAAAAAGCAAATTCTTGGAACAAAAGACACGCTGGTTTTCGTGCCCCGGGCTCCCTTGCTGGCGCCAGTTTTCCCATTGAATTTGAGATCTGCAGGAAAGGAATTTGGGAAGAAACTAGCTATAGGCAGTCTTGTCTGCTGCCTTGGTTACATAGTGACAGCCTAGGCAGTACGTTTTGATCTTCACAGGGTCTCCCCAGGGTCTTTGAAGTGCAAATGCGATGGGTGGATGCGATTGGCTTGGAAAACGAGGAAATCCTCAGCAATTTTTTCCCAACGTTTTAACAAGGCTCTTAACGTTGCTCTATCAGCTTTTTTCATACACTACAACAGCCAGATACTCGTACTTTCTGTTTTTTTGTTTCAAAAGAAAAAAAAATCAGTTAAGTTCAATCTTAGATTAGCCTTTCTTTGGTTTTCAGAAACTTGATTTCTGTTTAAGATAACAAAAATTAGAAATAACCATTAAACTCGTTTCTTTTCCTTCGTTTTTACAGTATAAAAAACTGTGCTAATTGTATAATTTTCCACGAATTTTCGATATTTTTATATAAATTCCTTACTGAAACTGCCTAGAATACCTTTATAAGGAGCTTAAGAAAAACTCAAGATTATCTTTGATACTTTTTTGTTATTTACGAGTAATGTCTGCCAATTTTTTTCTGTGCTTCATATGCATATAAACGTGGTATCAATTTCTTGATTAAAAAAATAAAAAACTACCCGTCTTTTCAGCTTAGATTCCTATCCCTGTCCTAAGCTGTCCTAAGCAATGCTTTTGTTTTTATTGAGTTTCGGGCAACAAACAATAAATCTTCGTAGAGAGGAGGTTTTTGACGTCAAAAAAACAATTTTATGCAAAAGTTTACAAAATATTTAGTCAGACTCCCATTCGCTGATTTTTTAATTTTGAAGGGATATTAGCTGAAAAATAAACATTTTACTACAGGTATTGACCTGCTTTGATAAACAATTTCTACAGCTTTTTTTACAAGCCACAAAAAATAGAAAATTTTTGAGTGCGTCAAAACTTGAAAAGTGGCGAAATTCAGTTCGATAGCAGTCAACCAATAAAAATAGTTTCAACAGGGCGGGCCTATGGCGGAAGTGAATAGAAGTTCCGCATGGGTGTGTGGGTGATCCTGGAATCTGGAATTCCAGGAACTGGAATGGAACTGGAAATATTGAAGTGTAGCAACTTTTTGGTGTAACGACTAGCTCTTCGGTGCCCCCGTCAGATAATTATCAGTCAGATAATTAAAATCACTCATGTACTCAACAGAAATCTCCCTAAGCCACTATCAAACACAAGCGTATTATGCTCCTAAATTCCCGGGAGAACATCTAAACATCCGCCAACCAGCCTTCCAGCAGCTCCAGCTCCGACTCTGGACCATCTGGCTGCATACCGGGAAGCTTCAGACAGACACGTACACTGATTGATTCGTTTAACTAAAGCTTTTTATCAATAAAATTTGATACAAGTACTTCTTTCGAGCTGGGACTCGACTGCAATCCGATAAAAAAAACACACCAAAGGCACCAGCAGTGACCAGCTTGAGTGATTTGAAATCCATCATAATTTTTTGATTTATGCCAGCAGATCATTTACACTGAAAGAACGTCACAGCTCCAAATCGGAAAGCAACCCTTAAAAATTTGACACTACCAAATACATATTTTAATCCAAGCGCACAAAATCAAAATTTGGAATTCTTAATTTACCAGAGAGAAACACAGCAAAACAGGATTTAGAGTTGAATAAACTAAATGCAGGTTCAATTTGGGACAAGAAAAAAAATTGAATTTGATTAGATAGAAATTATTCAAGAGAGGGACTGGATAATTATGAAGTCATTGAGGGCAGCCAAAACCATGGATTTGAAAAAAATACGTTTCGATTTTTGACAAAAATGAAATCATTTTATAACCCTAAATAAAAAAACAAAATTGATAGCCACTGACAGATTTGATATCCTAGACAAACTTTTTAGTGAGTTAACTGGCCCAAGTTACGTTTTATCTTTTGTTTCAACTGAACTACTTAAGAGAGTAGCAATGTAAGAAAATGACTCATAAAAACAGAAAACTTCAATGTAAAAATGACGCCATCACATTGCAAACAGATTTTTCAGATTGCTAATTCACTGACTAACTTGCAGCCAAATCAAACGAGCTCCCAGTCGTTGCACTCAGAGCCAGACAGTCGGGTCCGCAAGCTGCCGGCCTGCGTGACAGCGGGCCGACTTCTGGCACTGGAAGGTGGCAGCGATGAAGGCGGTGCGGGCTCAGTCTGACACTCGCTGATAACCTGCTGCTCCTGAAAATTTAGAGTAAAACGTGTTAGTGTATCAAAAACAGTTTTTCTTTAAAACCTATGAAGGAAAGAATTATTCTGCCATTCGAGCTGCAACAAAATTAAACTTTAAAAAGACCGATAGATTGAAAGATTTCAATTAAAATTGAAATTGGTACATAGTAACACTTGGCTTAGCTTAGTAGCACAGCAACTTAGGTACCCCAGGAAGTGAAAAATCGAGTACAAAAGAAAGTGTACACTTCAGGACAGAGATCTCAAGAAGTGAGGTGCCCTACTCTCAGATGCTGTCAAGCGCTTGGTGACACCTAAATTGTTACAGGAAGTGACACCTCAAGCACTCCAGTGAGTGACACATCAAGCACTCAAGGAAGTGACACATCAAGCACTCAAGGAAGTGACACCTCAAGCACTCAAGGAAGTGACACCTCAAGCACTCAAGGAAGTGACACCTCAAGCACTCAAGGAAGTGACACCTCAAGCACTCAAGGAAGTGACACCTCAAGCACTCAAGGAAGTGACACCTCAAGCACTCAAGGAAGGGAAGTGACACCTCAAGCACTCAAGGAAGTGACACCTCAAGCACTCAAGGAAGTGACACCTCAAGCACTCAAGGAAGTGACACCTCAAGCACTCAAGGAAGTGACACCTCAAGCACTCAAGGAAGTGACACCTCAAGCACTCAAGGAAGTGACACCTCAAGCACTCAAGGAAGTGACACCTCAAGCACTCAAGGAAGTGACACCTCAAGCACTCAAGGAAGTGACACCTCAAGCACTCAAGGAAGTGACACCTCAAGCACTCCAGTGAGTGACAACTCAAGCACTCCAGTGAGTGACACCTCAAGCACTCCAGTAAGTGACACATCAAGCACCCAGTAAATGACACCTCAAGCACTACAAGAAGTGACGGCTGAAGTACTTTACAAAGCTACACCCTGAGTACCTCACAAAGTGACTCCAGAAGCAGATTGGAAAAGTTGCAGCCTCAGCAGCCGATAAATTTCGCAACAAAAACCTCAGGCTTCAAACTCCAACAACAAAACAACAAACCCGCACCGTCATCCGCACTAATCGACCGTCGCTGTCTACGCAGATGACGTGACCACCAGAGGCGGCCGCCACCGCCGAGATGCGTCGGCCGTGACACCCGATCGGCTTCCAGTCGGCACCGACGCCGCCGCCTCCCAATAGCGGATCGTCGGCGCGCGCGTAGACCCGACCGAGTCGGCGACAGACGGCGAACACGCAGCCGTCGGACACGGCTAGCTGGCGCATGTCCGGCCCCGGCACCGGCACCCAGCGCTGCTGGTCGCGCACTCGGGCGAACACGCAGCCTCGCGAGTCCCACGCCCAGATGGAGCCGCCGGAGCTCCTCGTCCACGGACAGGCCGCGATGCCGGCAAGTCCGGCGGGCGTCGAGACCGCCGTTTTGGCGACGCCATCGACGACGTCGGGGGAAGCCGAGCCGACGCGAGACTCCGGGCCGACTAGCCAGAGACCGCCGGTCCGGCCCAGGCCGAACAGGCTGCCGCCGCTGCTCGCCACGCTGACGAACAGGAAGGCGGCCTTGGAGCCGCTGCCGGGCCATTTCACCCGCTTCCAGCGCAGGCCGAACGGCTCGGCCTCGTTGATGCCTGCGTTGAAGGGTGCGGGCTGGTTAGAGTGGCCTGAGTGTACACTGTGGGGTGGTGGGTGCGGGCTGGTTAGAGTGGCCTGACTGTACATTGTGGGGTGGTGGGTGTAGGCTGGTTAGAGAGGCCTGAGTGTACACTGTGGGTTGGTGGGTGCAGACTGGTTAGAGAGGCCTGAGTGTACACCGTGAGGTGGTGGGTGCGGGCTGGTTAGAGGGGTCTGGGTGTACACTGTGGGGTGGTGGGCGGGGGCTGGTTAGAGGGGTCTGGGTGTACACTGTGGGGTGGTGGGTGGGGGCTGGTTAGAGGGGTCTTGGTGTACACTGTTGGGTGGTGGGTGCGGGCTGGTTAGAGGGGTCTGGGTGTACACTTTGGGGTGGTGGGTGCAGGCTGGTTAGAGTGGCCTGAGTGTACACTGTGGGGTGGTGGGTGCGGGCTGGTTAGAGGGGTCTGGGTGTGCACTGTGGGGTGGTGGGTGCGGGCTGGTTAGAGAGGCCTGAGTGTACACTGTAGGGTAGTGGGTGCGGGCTGATGAGAGAGCTTCGTAGAAAATTGGGATGGTATTTAAAGTTTAGAAAAGCTGTTAGACTACAGCGAGATCTCACCCTGGCACAGGTAGAGATGCCCGTCGGAGCACAGAGCCCACACGGTGCCCTGTCCGCAGCAGAGCTGCACCACCCGAGCGCCAACACCCGCCGCGGGAAGCGTCTCGGAGCGGAAGCCCTCCGGCCATAGACAAAACACCTCGCAGTTGGACGGACCGGCAGCCCAAACGTAGGCCTGGCCGCCGATGCACGTGACGGCCGCGTGAGCCCAGTTGCTAAGCAACATTTGCGAGAGGCCGCGGGGAGCGAGAGCGGCCCAGGCTGTGCCCAGCAGCGGGCCCTGACAGGTGAGCAACAAGTCCCGGTCGGGCCAGTAGAGCCACAGGCCGGAGCTGGGCACGGAGACGAGAAATGCCGAGTTGCCGCTACCGGCGGCGGAGTCCGCGGAGACGGCGCCACCGGCGACTCCGGCAAGGGCGTTAGTGAGGACGCGCCAGGGCAGATCCGGGCTGGAAGGAGTCGTCATAGGGACTAGAAAGCCTTCCAGTGGGTGACTTTTTAGCCTGTTTGGGGCGATTTTCCTGGCCTGTTGTGGGCCGATTCTCATGACCTGATTTTGCCGATTCTCATGAACTGATTGGGCCGATTCTCATGACCTGATGGGGCCGATTCTCATGACCTGATGGGGCCGATTCTCATGACCTGATTGGGCCGATTCTCATGACCTGATGGGGCCGATTCTCATGACCTGTTTGGGGCGATTCTCATGACCTGATGGGGCCGATTCTCATGACCTGATGGGGCCGATTCTCATGACCTGATGGGGCCGATTCTCATGACCTGATTTTGCCGATTCTCATGACCTGATTTGGCCGATTCTCATGACCTGATGGGGCCGATTCTCATGACCTGATGGGGCCGATTCTCATGACCTGATTGGGGCGATTCTCATGACCTGATGGGGCCGATTCTCATGACCTGACTGGGCCGATTCTCATGACCTGATTGGGGCGATTCTCATGATCTGATTGGGGCGATTTTCATGACCTGATTGGGGGATTCTCATGACCTGACTGGGCCGATTCTCATGACCTGATGGGGCCGATTCTCATGACCTGATTGGGGCGATTCTCATGACCTGATTGCGCCGATTCTCATGACCTGATGGGGCCGATTCTCATGACCTGTTTGGGGCGATTATCATGACCTGTTTGGGGCGATTATCATGACCTGATTGGGCCGATTCTCATGACCTGATTGGGCAGTTTCTTATGACCTGATTTAGCAGATTCTCATGACCTGATTGGGCCGATTCTCATGACCTGATTGGGCAGATTCTCATGACCTGTTTGGAGGGATTCTCATGACCTGATTGGAGGGATTCTCATGACCTGATGGGGCCGATTCTCATGACCTGATGGGGCCGATTCTCATGACCTGATGGGGCCGATTCTCATGACCTGATGGGGCCGATTCTCATGACCTGACTGGGCCGATTCTCATGACCTGACTGGGCCGATTCTCATGACCTGATGGGGCCGATTCTCATGACCTGATTGGGGCGATTCTCATGACCTGATGGGGCCGATTCTCATGACCTGATGGGGCCGATTCTCATGACCTGTTTGGGGCGATTATCATGACCTGTTTGGGGCGATTATCATGACCTGTTTGGGGCGATTATCATGACCTCATTGGGCCGATTCTCATGACCTGATTGGGCAGTTTTTTATGACCTGATTGGGCAGATTCTCATGACCTGATTGGGCAGATTCTCATGACCTGATTGGAGGGATTCTCATGACCTGATGGGGCCGATTCTCGTGACCTGATGGGGCCGATTCTCATGACCTGATGGGGCCGATTCTCATGACCTGATGGGGCCGATTCTCATGACCTGATGGGGCCGATTCTCATGACCTGACTGGGCCGATTCTCATGACCTGATGGGGCCGATTCTCATGACCTGATGGGGCCGATTCTCATGACCTGATGGGGCCGATTCTCATGACCTGTTTGGGGCGATTATCATGACTTGATGGGGCCGATTCTCATGACCTGATGGGGCCGATTCTCATGATCTGTTTGGGGCGATTATCATGACCTGATTGGGCCGATTCTCATGACCTGATGGGGCCGATTCTCATGACCTGATGGGGCCGATTCTCATGACCTGACTGGGCCGATTCTCATGACCTGATGGGGCCGATTCTCATGACCTGATGGGGCCGATTCTCATGACCTGTTTGGGGCGATTATCATGACCTGATGGGGCCGATTCTCATGACCTGATGGGGCCGATTCTCATGACCTGTTTGGGGCGATTATCATGACCTGATTGAGCCGATTCTCATGACCTGATTGGGCAGTTTCTTATGACCTGATTGGGCAGATTCTCATGACCTGATTGGGCAGTTTCTTATGACCTGATTGGGCAGATTCTCATGACCTGATTGGGCAGTTTCTTATGACCTGATTGGGCAGATTCTCATGACCTGATTGGGCAGTTTCTTATGACCTGATTGGGCAGATTCTCATGACCTGATTGGGCAGATTCTTATGACCTGATTGGGCAGTTTCTTATGACCTGATTGGGCAGATTCTCATGACCTGATTGGGCAGATTCTCATGACCTGATGGGGCCGATTCTCATGACCTGTTTGGAGGGATTCTCATGACCTGATTGGGCCGATTCTCATGACCTGTTTGGGGCGATTATCATGACCTGATGGGGCCGATTCACATGACCTGATTGGGCCGATTCTCATGACCTGATTGAAGGGATTCTCATGACCTGATTGAAGGGATTCTCATGACCTGATTGAAGGGATTCTCATGACCTGATTGAAGGGATTCTCATGACCTGATTGAAGGGATTCTCATGACCTGTTTAGGGGGATTCTCACACGCTATTGGGGCTATTTTTAGATGGTAACCCGCCATACCGCTTGCTGGGCAGCGGCCTGTCCAGCTCCGCAATCCACAGCTCCAGCGGCGGCACGTCGTCCGACTCCAGCCAGCTCCGGCCGCGCCAGCAGCGCAGGCAGCAGCCGATCGCGTTGGAATCCTCGGACTTTCCTCCGGCAGCGTGCCAGGCCGTCACCGTCCACAGGTTGGCTTCGGTGGCCAAGGCTCCCACCAGGCCGCCGCTGCAACGCCCAATTGGCCACCAGCGTTCTGGCGCGGTCAGGGGTGCGGCCCACAGCTCGTAGGGGCCGGCCGGATGCGAATGATGATGCTGCGGCTGCTGCTGGCAGGCTACGCACACCAAATGGCCCTGGCCAATGCTTACCGATATCTGCAGACACGGAATTCGATAATAAAGTGGGAATCTATTAACCAGTAGAGAGTTGATTAGCAGGTGGGTAGAGAGTGACTGAACATCAAGGTATGGATAAAATGAGTGTAGGAAAAGAGCAATCATACATGAAGGGTCAGATAATTGGGTTAAGTGAGGGAGAGAGGGAGTGAAAATTTAGGGACAGATAATCACGTGTAAGGGAGAGAGAGAGCGAGTGTACTTTTAGGGACAGACAATTACGGGTAAGGGAGAGAGCGAGTGTACATTTAGGGTCAGATAATCACGGGTAAGGGAGAGAGCGAGTGTGCATTTAGGGACAGATAATCACGGGTAAGGGAGAGAGCGAGTGTGCATTTAGGGACAGATAATCACGGGTAAGGGAGAGAGCGAGTGTACATTTAGGGACAGATAATCACGGGTAAGGGAGAGAGCGAGTGTACATTTAGGGACAGATAATCACGGGTAAGAAAGAGAGCGAGTGTACATTTAGGGACAGATAATCACGGGTAAGGGAGATAGCGAGTGTACAATAAGGGTTGTATTGAATTGACAGGGAGAGAGAAAGGGCACATTGAGGGATGGATTATTCGGATGGAGGAGAGAGCAAGTGTACATTGATAGGCGGATAACTAGGTCGAGGAAGAGAGAGCGAGTGTACCTGAGGGTCAGATAATCGGAGCCAGACTGGAGCGAGTTTATATATTTAGGCAACTATAAAAAAATACCCAGGAGAAGAGCCCCTCACCGGCCGGAACGGGCAGTGAACAGACACACCGGGCAGTGGCTGGCCAACGTCAGTCAGCGGAATAAGAAACACTTTTTCGCCGCCCGGCCCGACATCCAGGCCGCACAGATATCTGTCCGAGCCAGCACCAAGACAGCGGACTCCTTCTCGAACGGAAAGCCAGTGGGACACGCAATTTCCAGTGTTATCGGCAATTTCACCAGCAGATAGCTTCCTACTTAAGGCGGCGAGACGGAACACCCAGGCTCCAGAGTCTCTAGGAGCAGTCTGCAGCTGCAGCAGCTGATCCCCGCTAGCCAAGCCGGACGATAGCGAGCTCTCCGCTTGCCAGCGAAGCCTAGCGTCGCCCTGGTTACTAAACACCCGAGCTGAATAAGCGGCGCCAGATTTTGTAGCGAACAGAGCGGCGCCACAGTCGGCAGCGCTGGCTGGCAAGGCGCAGAGGCTGGTGAGCGGCTCCGGGCAGCGGTGCGGGCACCACCAGTTTGTCAGGGGATCGCGAAGACGCTTAAAGTCTGCCGGTCCAGTTGGCGGTTGGAGCGTCGGCTGCTGCACCTCATCGACTTCAGCGTCGGGATCAGTCCACTGCAGGCGAGCGAGGGCCAGGCTGGGAGACGGCGGCTCCCATGGATTGGCTTCGGTGGGCTTCGATGAGCTGGCGATGCCGTGTGATCTGTCGGAGTCCGACGTGCTGACGGGAACATCCTGCAGATTGGAGTCTGTGCTGACTGGAACATCCTGCTGATTGGAGTCTGTGCTGACGGGAACATCCTGCAGATTGGAGTCTGTGCTGACGGGAACATCCTGCTGATTGGAGTCTGTGCTGACGGGAACATCCTGCAGATTGGAGTCTGTGCTGACTGGAACATCCTGCTGATTGGAGTCTGTGCTGACGGGAACATCCTGCAGATTGGAGTCTGTGCTGACGGGAACATCCTGCTGATTGGAGTCTGTGCTGACGGGAACATCCTGCAGATTCCTAGAATCCGAGCTCACGGGAACATCCTGCTGATTCTTAGAATCCGAGCTCACAGGAAAATCCTGCTGATTCTTAGAATCCGAGCTCACGGGAACATCCTGCTGATTCTTAGAATAATCCGAGCTCACGGGAACATCCTGCTGATTCTTAGAATCCGAGCTCACAGTAAAATCCTGCTGATTCTTAGAATCCGAGCTCACGGGAAAATCCTGCTGATTCTTAGAATCCGAGCTCACGGGAACATCCTGCTGATTCTTAGAATCCGAGCTCACAGTAAAATCCTGCTGATTCTTAGAATCCGAGCTCACGGGAACATCCTGCTGATTCTTAGAATCCGAGCTCACAGTAAAATCCTGCTGATTCTTAGAATCCGAGCTCACGGGAAAATCCTGCTGATTCTTAGAATCCGAGCTCACGGGAACATCCTGCTGATTCTTAGAATCCGAGCTCACAGTAAAATCCTGCTGATTCTTAGAATCCGAGCTCACGGGAACATCCTGCTGATTCTTAGAATAATCCGAGCTCACGGGAACATCCTGTTGATGCTTAGAATCCGAGCTCACGGGAACATCCTGCTGATTCTTAGAATTTAAGCTCACGGGAACATCAGATTTAGAATCCACCAACAGGGAGGATTGCGGATTCGAAGTGTTGTCAGTCCGCGATACCATCAGCTTCAGAGACACAGCGTCATCGCCGAATCGCAAGCAGGCGTCGTTGAAACCTTCGACATCGTCGTCAACAGCGTCGTCTAATTCGGCATCGTCACCGCCGGCCGCCTGCAGTCCGGCCAGCAGGCGACTCCGCCGCGCCGACAGCTCCTTGCGCTGCTGCTGCTGCCGCTGACCGACCTGCTGGTTGACGCGCGCCTGCAGGCTCTCCAGACCGTCGGTCAGCGGCTCCAGCAGCTGGCGGACTCGACGCTCAGCCGACGACACCGAGAAGGCCGCCGGTAGAGCCGTCGATGCTGCAGCAGTTGAAGGCGGTGTCGGAGCTGCTGGCGGCGCTGTGGATGGCCGAGCCTTCTTCGACTTGGCCGGCACGAGGCGTCGAACAAGATCGCCGTCGTCGTCCGCAGCGTCGTCAATGTCGAACTCGTCAGCCACGTCAGGCGGCCGCTGAGGCGTTGTTGGAGGCGGCGAGGACGATTCTTGAGCCTCTTCGCCGAGCTCGATGTTTGCAGCGGCGGCCAGAGCGGCGGAATCGCCTTGAGGCGCGGACTGCAGCAGCTGGGAGACGGCGCTCTCGCCCAGGGGCAGTCGGTCTAGCAAAGCGCGCAGGCTGAATCGCTCCTCGAGCTCCTCGGAGTCGGTTTGGGCGGCGCCGGCCGACTGGGGCGCCTGCTGAGGCAACCAGGCCTCAGTGCTGAGGCGGACCACCTGTACAGGGGCGATTTGGGAGCTCCGAGTTCAAGGATTCGCTTTAATGATTCATTAGGACCAAATAGTGCACTGCGCACCTGCGGCAGCTGGCTGCCAGCTCGCAGCGCCATCAGCTCGCCATCCTCAGTGGCGACAACGTCCAGCAGCGGTGCCAGCAGGTCGGTAGAGCCCACCAGCTCGCCGCTGTCCAACTCCAGCAGGTAGAGAGCCGCCCGGTTCCACAGGGCCGCCAGCCGGGCGCCGGGAATCGGGGTGACCCGCACGCCACACGAAGAAGAAGCGTCCGATTCCGAGGAAAAACTCGGCGTCAGCAGCGGGATCGGCTTGCAACGCAGGGCGTCGGCTGGCGACAGGGACAGGCCGATGTTGGCGCGCACCCGGCCCTGCAGGTCGGCCAGCCACAGGCGCCAGCTGGGCTGCGCGCACAGCACGGATGAACGGCTGGGCAGGTCCGGGTCGGGGAGGAAGCTGGCGCCCAAGGCGACGGGGGTCTGCGGGTTCGGAGATTATTTTACTGGACTTCGATTCTGGTTGATACGGGATATGGTTTACTGACGCTAACTGTTATCTGTTATTATTAGATAAGTTATTAGATGGATAGTTAAACATGGATGTTTAAATCCACCCGTACACAAACGGAGTCCGGTTAAATACGCACCCACTGTAAAAGATAAAGTCTATCACTTTACAACACCTACTTTTTCCCCATCTCTATCTGGCCTTATTTCAACCCTTCCGTCTTGCCGTCACTCCCTCTCTCTTTTGGCCTCACCTCTTTTCTTTATTTCCCCGTCTTCCTCTTCCCCCTTTCATTCTCCTATTCCATCCCTTCTCCTCTCCTCTTCCGCCTCTCCTCCTCTCCCTTTCCACCCCTCCTCCTCACCCTTTCTGCCCCTCCTCCTCACCCTTTCCGCCTCTCCTCCTCTCCCTTTCCACCCCTCCTCCTCACCCTTTCCGCCCCTCCTCCTCACCCTTTCCGCCCCTCCTCCTCACCCTTTCCGCCCCTCCTCCCCTCCCTTTCCACCCCTCCTCCTCACCCTTTCCGCCCCTCCTCACCCTTTCCGCCCCTCCTCCTCACCCTTTCCGCCCCTTCTCCCCTCCCTTTCCACCCCTCCTCCTCACCCTTTCCGCCCCTCCTCCTCACCCTTTCCGCCTCTCCTCCTCTCCCTTTCCACCCCTCCTCCTCACCCTTTCCACCCCTCCTCCTCACCCTTTCCGCCCCTCCTCCCCTCCCTTTCCACCCCTCCTCCTCACCCTTTCCGCCCCTCCTCCCCCCCCTTTCCACCCCTCCTCCTCACCCTTTCCGCCCCTCCTCCTCACCCTTTCCGCCCCTCCTCCTTACCCATTCCACCCCTTTTTCTCTCCCATTGCGCCTATTTTCCTCACTTATTCCGCTCTTCTTCTACTCCTTTTCTGTCACCCTTTCTCCCCCATTCTGCCTCTGTTCCTTTTCTATTCTAAAGAAATTATTTACGCTACATATCGGAAAACTTATCTAGTCCAAGCGAAGGCTATACTTGTAGAAGAACCCAATAAAAAAGCAAACCAAAACTGATCATCACCTCCCAGCGCTTGCCGCCAACAAGCCACACGCAGGAAGTGTCGTCGGAGTACACGGCGACTTGCGCCTCGGTGGCCACTAGCAGGCGGCGCTGGCAGTACTCCAGCCGCACTATGGGCGACATCTCCTCCAGAAAAATTGAGGTCTCACAAGAACAGTCGGGCGCGTTAATCACAGTGCGAGATACTGTGCCGTTCAAGTCGCCGGCGAACACTTTCTGACAGTTCAGGCTGACGGCTATTGATGTTATGCGACCGCGATGCCAGGAGGCCAGCTGGAAGGCTTGGCGACGAAAGGCGGGCGAAGGCGGCGGCGGCGGCTAAAATGTAAAAACAGATTTGTGGCTTAGAATGTACTTTATACTGAGCTATCCGATGTACATTGAATGAGCGGTTGGTAGACAGGAATGTACATATAGGGGAAGGAATGAGTTAGTAGACACGATTGTGCGTTCGGGTCAGGTGATAGCTGAGAGCAAGTGTACATTGAATGAGCGGTTGGTAGACAGGAATGTACAGATAGGGGGAAGGAATGAGTTAGTAGACACGATTGTGCATTCGGGTCAGGTGATAGCTGATAGCAAGTGTACATTGAATGAGCGGTTGGTAGACAGGAATGTACATATAGGGGAAGGAATGAGTTAGTAGACACGATTGTGCATTCGGGTCAGGTGATAGCTAAGAGCAAGTGTACATTGAATGAGCGGTTGGTAGACAGGAATGTACATATAGGGGGAAGGAATGAGTTAGTAGACACGATTGTGCATTCGGGTCAGGTGATAGCTGAGAGCAAGTGTACATTGAATGAGCGGTTGGTAGACAGGAATGTACATATAGGGGAAGGAATGAGTTAGTAGACACGATTGTGCATTCGGGTCAGGTGATAGCTGAGAGCAAGTGTACATTGAATGAGCGGTTGGTAGACAGGAATGTACATATAGGGGAAGGAATGAGTTAGTAGACACGATTGTGCATTCGGGTCAGGTGATAGCTGAGAGCAAGTGTACATTGAATGAGCGGTTGGTAGACAGGAATGTACATATAGGGGGAAGGAATGAGTTAGTAGACACGATTGTGCATTCGGGTCAGGTGATAGCTGAGAGCAAGTGCACATTGAATGAGCGGGTGGCAAACAGGAATGTACAGATAATAAGGTTGTTAAGTAATTGCTCTGTACAGTTAGGCTAGGCTTAGACTGAGTGCACATGGTGCATAGAGTAAACGGATGGTGAGTATGTAAATAGAATGCAAATAACACAATGGGCAGATAGGCACACCTGGGCTGAAGAATTCCGCTGAAGCTTTGTCACGGATGCTGCAGAAAAAACGGGCAAAGGCGGCGGCGGAGGCGGCTCAACAAAGATGACAACCCGAGCGTCTTGAAATCCAACAACGGCCAGAGTTTCCAGACTGTGACCCAAACCGACGGCTGTACAGGCGGCGGAACCGGCAGCCGAGCCAACGATGGACAAGGCGGCTGAGGGCGAGGCCAGCTGACGATGGCAGCAGCGAGCTGACCGATCTAGCAGGTGCACGGAGCCGGCGCTGGTGCCAACCAGCAGGCAGTGTCGGCTAGCGGCCAAGGCGGTGATCTCAACTGGCGGCAGGGAGGAGCGGAACAGGCTGGACAGGCCGGGACGCTTCGGCACGCAGCGAAGCAGCGGCTCCAGGGACTGCGTCTCCTGATAGGCTGACCGGCCGCTCATGCCGGACTGACTGGGGGATTCTACAGACTGGCTAGATGGGATCTGGGCGCCTGGGAAATAACCGGATATGAATCATAAGGATTAGATCGAACTTAAAATTTGATATGCTTAAAAAATAATGCTTTTAGACTTTCTGGTGCAAAGTTGATGGTACTGTAGATTTGTATTTAACGAGTTCTCACTACTAAAAATTTGCTACCAAATCCTTATCTGATAACCGGAAGTAATTATGATTCACTCAGATCCCCTGACCGGAAGTAAATAAGATACAGCCGATGATTCACTCAGATCCCATGACCGGAAGTAAATAAGATATAGCCGATGATTCACTCAGATCCCCTGACCGGAAGTAAATAAGATATAGCCGATGATTCACTCAGATCCCATGACCGGAAGTAAATAAGATACAGCCGATGATTCACTCAGATCCCCTGACCGGAAGTAAATAAGATATAGCCGATGATTCACTCAGATTCCATGACCGGAAATAAATAAGATACAGCCGTTGATTCACTCAGATCCCCTGACCGGAAGTAAATAAGATATAGCCGTTGATTCACTCAGATCCCATGACCGGAAATAAATAAGATACAGCCGTTGATTCACTCAGATCCCCTGACCGGAAGTAAATAAGATATAGCCGTTGATTCACTCAGATCCCATGACCGGAAGTAAATAAGATACAGCCGTTGATTCACTCAGATCCCATGACCGGAAGTAAATAAGATACAGCCGTTGATTCACTCAGATCCCCTGACCGGAAGTAAATAAGATATAGCCGTTGATTCACTCAGATTCCATGACCGGAAGTAAATAAGGTTCTCCAGTATATCCGATCATTTACTTAAATCTGTTTTATAGCTAAGTTAGTTTGATAGCTTTGATACTTTAACGAGATCACAGTTTTCGCTGGCTATTCTTAGGGCATTCTAGCAAATAAGCAACAATTCTATTACGAATAAATTGCACCAAGCATTTTTTCTTTACCAAAAAAACGGAAGCATCAGGGAAAAGCACAGACAAGGCATTCATTAGTTTACTTGATTGGCTTATACTGCATAAATAACAAAGCAAATTAAAAATATCAGTAGCGTAAACTTATGAAATATAAATACAATAGAATTATAATATAACGAAAATCCGATAGTTAATACTTACAGTAGAAAATCAGAATTCCGAATATCAAAACTAGTTAAATAACAATAATTTTCAAACACTGTATCAAAAAACATTTCTATCACCATTCAAAGGCGGAAGGATAGAATTGGCCTAGAAAATCCGAGTTTATAGTAAGCTAGATAATAGCATTTAGTGCAAAGGCAGCCATAATAAGTAACTTATCGCATTGCATTTTGGCAAAACACATGATTTATTATTATTGTTACTAAAAAAACACAAGGAAAGTCAGTGGAAGAGTTTCGGTTAACAAAAGTGGGGAAAGATATTTATAGCAAAGGTAGCTGACAGTAAGAAGGATTTATGAGTATGAGGCGAAAAATTCTGTTAAACAAAAAGGACATCAAAATGAAACCAGCAGATCGCACCAAACAACAGTAAAACAGCGCTGCCTTAAATATCGACAACCATCTTCTTGTGAATGTCCAGACCGCTAACCATGCTGCAGAATTCTTCATAAGAGATTTTGCCATCGCCGTCCTTGTCAGCAAAGATGATGGTCTTGTCAACAATTTGCTGCAGCTGCTCGTCCTTCAGGTTGTTGCCAACCATCATTTTTAGCACCTGGTGGCGGAACAGTGCATGTCGTTAGGCTGATATTCGGATCGCTATGAGAAGTCTGATCAGTATGAGAAGGCGAATCGAATCTGTATGAGAAGGCGGATCTTTATGAGAAGGCGAATCTGTATGAGAAGGCGGATCTGTATGAGAAGGCGGATCTGTATGAGAAGGCGAATCTGTATGAGAAGGCGAATCTGTATGAGAAGGCGGATCTGTATGAGAAGGCGAATCTGTATGAGAAGGCGGATCTGTATGAGAAGGCGGATCTGTATGAGAAGGCGAATCTGTATGAGAAGGCGAATCTGTATGAGAAGGCGAATCTGTATGAGAAGGCGGATCTGTATGAGAAGGCGGATCTGTATGAGAAGGCGAATCGAATCTGTATGAGAAGGCGAATCGAATCTGTATGAGAAGGCGAATCGAATCTGTATGAGAAGGCGAATCTGTATGAGAAGGCGAATCGAATCTGTATGAGAAGGCGAATCGAATCTGTATGAGAAGGCGAATCTGTATGAGAAGGCGAATCGAATCTGTATGAGAAGGCGAATCTGTATGAGAAAGAGGATCTGTATGAGAAGTTAGATCTGTATGAGAAGTTAGATCTGTATGAGAAGGCGGGTCTGTATGAGAAGGCGGATCTGTATGAGAAAGAGGATCTGTATGAGAAGGCCAATCTATATAAGACTTTTGGTCAAAATTCAAAGTCAGAGAAGTCAAGATCTTTGTGAAAATCATAGATTTGAGCTAAAATTGATTATAAAACCTGAAATGATGACTAAAAAGAGTCGAGAGCCAAGAGCCCCACCGTGAACAGCTCGCCATTGCTAATGTAGCCATCATTGTCAATATCGTAGATTCTAAAAGCGAATCGCAGCTTTGCATCTTTATCGCCCTTCACAGAGAACTGCGACACGCCCTGGATGAACTCTTTGAAGTCAACTTCGCCATTCTGATCCACATCAAAGATTTCAATAACTCGTTTAACAAGCGGATTCTGCTGCAGCTCGGGCAGGGTCATGAACTCTTCCACTGACAGGCTGCCAGACCCGTCAATGTCCAGCTTCTTAAATCTTTTACCGAGGCGGCGGAGCTCGTCCATGTCAAAATTGGTGCACATCTCTACTGGCAGGGTGTTGCCCATGGCTGCTGATTAGGTGGATGGGTCAAAGCCACTCTGAAAGTTGAATTCGAATAGTACTTGAATGAACTCACTGCAACTAGCTCACTATTATTATTTCATATTAAAAACTGCTATTGATAGTTAGAAGGTGACTTTTTTGGAAATAAAAACTTTTATTAACTCCTATTCATACATGTGAAACAGTTGGCCGAGTCGGCCAATCCAGCTGACTGATTTGGTGGCTAAACAAGGTAAGTCGCAAAATTGCTAATGAAAGTCGAAAAATTGCCTATATAAGTCGCAAAATTGATAAAAATTGAGGAGGTAAGTTACAAAATGTAGGGGTAAACCAGAAAATGGAGGGGGTAAGTCACAAAATGGAGAGGGTAAGTTATACAATGGGCGGTGGAAGTGTTTAATTTGGAGAATAGTAAAACAACATAGTAAGTAGGCAAGTCATAGGTAAGAAGTGGTTTGCAGGACCTTTTTTGGTCCTTCTAACTTTTGGCCCAAGGAAGTTGCAATTTTTTTCAACTAAGTTGTACTGCCAACTGATTTATTTAAGTTGCGCACATATGCTCCTATTGATTTGGAAAAAGTAAACGTGACTTTTTATACTAAAATATAAAACCAACTTTTATCTTACAAGTTCAAACATTAGCTTAACTATTTTTTGCATTAATTTGGGTCTTATATTAGAGAAAAAAAAATCTTACATAGAAGTTAAGATAAATATGATTTATGCATATAAAAAATGCCACTTTGAGATTTCTATAGGGTAAAATGTAATGTTGCAAGATGAAGATGAACTGGTTTGATTTAATAGTCACATGCCTAATGCTATGGGTCTATCTATACAAATATCTATCTAGTCGCGCTGGCCTGGACCGTCCAAGCGAACTTTTGCGCCATCGGCAACTCCAGCTGGCAGGCCATGTCATCTGCGCCAAGTCGTACTGCCCTGAGCCAGTGCAGGAGGTGCTGCTGCTTATGCTGCAGGCGCCCTACCGGCGAGGACAAGTGCGAACTCGGCGTTTCGTCAATTGCCTGCTAGCTGACGCCGGCACCCCTGATTCTGCCGGTGGCGCGGCCTTCTTTCATGCCCAGGCCCTGAGGCGCGCCCTGGGACGCTGACTTTCCATTTGGCAGCGTACTTTGTTGTTGTTGTTGTTATACAAATATATTTTAGCATATATAAATGAGTTAAATAGGCCTAGAATTTATTATGAATGAAATTTAAAAAAAAGCATTTAATTGTGGCAATATAATATTTTCCTTGTTATTTTCTAAACCAAATAAGTTTTATTTTTATTCTACTTTTGCTTTTTCAATGGCTATTTTATTATTACCAAAAAGTCAAAGTCATTGTCAAAATAGCCCATTTGAGCTTTAATATACTGGGTATTTTGAACGATAGACTTTTGAAAGAACAATGAAATAAAAAGTTATTTCCTACTACTGATACTGATACCACTTTTTTACTTAGCAACAGAATTAAATGATAAACTACTCCTTAGATACAAAATAGCTAATCTAAGCTTTTAACTTTTAAATAGTTTCTAATATTTCTATATAAAATAAACTAAATATCTTAAAGTTTAGGTCCCTAGAATAGTTCTAGTTTTGCAAGGCTTATAAATTCATGTCAAGAATGGTTTTTAGATATGTTGATTTAAATTTTGCACTCCTTTTTTAGTTTATTCTTATATCCAGGTTCTGGGAATAGCTAAAATATTTTGGGACAGAGAAAAGTCTACATTTAAATTAATTTAAAGACCCAATCTTCAATAGGGACCAATTGAAGTTAAGATCTTTAAGACTTAATCCTCTAATCTTTTGAGTCAACGGAAAGACATAGGCCAAGTGCAAATGGATCGCGTAACGAAAAAATGCCGATGCAAGTTAACAAGCGCATTTAATAGACTATTATAAACAACATATGGCTAGGGCCTAGTTTAAAGCCTAAGAAGTGATTAAGTGCGCCAGTAAGGGGTAAGGAAAGTGGAGTAGCGACTGTATCGGACCTAGCTGTGGCCTGTGGGAGGTAATAAATAAATAACGGAGGGTCTTTCCTAGAAATAAAAAATCAAACAGGATGTTGATTATAACAACGTGAGAATTTCTCCGATGCGAAAAAAGTTTGCAAAGTTGTTAAAACTTACTATCAGTCCTAGCGTAGGATTCTTATACTAGCTTGATAAGACACCAATAACTTGGTTTAGGGCATAACATTTTTGGCAATGGGTTTTCAAAACGATAACGTATACCTACGACACTGGGGTCCGAGAGAACTACAAATTCAGAGCTCACGAAACTTCAGCTAACGTCTTTTAACAGCAAATCAAAATCGCGCCGAAAAGTAACTCTAAAAGAATTCACTCTACGCTGCGCTACGACATGCACGGCCGGCGGCCGTCCGTGATCCACATGGCCCATGGACATCTCAACTCCTCCAACATCTCGACAGAAAGTGACTTTACTTCGGCCTGTCAGTCAAGCTTGAACAGTCAGTCAGCCACATTTGGGCCTCCACTTAGACACATAAAGGCACTATGAACTTCTTGGCGCCAGAGAGCGTGCAGTTCAGCAGAGAGTCGGAAGTCTGGGGGCTCAACTATTGACTATTCTCCCTCCTCAATATCGGTACCCATCCCTATCACTTTATATTTGTTTATATATCCTCTCAAACTCTTCCTTTGCTCCCTAGCTGTCCAGTCTACCTCTTCTCATCCCTAAGCGTTTCATTGGCTAGTTAGAGCTCGTGCAACTAACAACAACAAACAACAATAAAATACGCTGTCAAGGTGGTTAAAAGCAGCGTCACAGGGCGCGCTTCAGGGCCTGGGCGCTAACGAAGGCCCGGGGCACGAGTATCGGGGGCACCGGCTTCAGCCAGAGACGAAACGCCGAGTTCGCGCTTGTCCTCGCCGGTAGGGCGCCTGCAGCGCAAGCAGCAGCACCTCCTGCACCGGCTCGGGGCAGTACGACTCGGCGCGGATGACGGATGAAATTTATTCGTATGATCCAAAAAACCTTTCAAACAAAAAAATTGCTCAAAAATTACATAAGAAACTAATCACAGAGTCTACTAGGAAAGTACAGTTATGGCATCGCATCATTGAAAAAAAACTATTCAAAGATTTTATTGAAATTCATAACTGACTGCTTTAAATTGGACGTCTAAGCAGAAAAATTATTCATCAAGGAATGGGTCGTTAGATTTTCGCTAAAATAAAGCGCGTCCAACAAAGAAGCGACTAGTCACGCAACTTGCATGCTCATATATAGAATTCCACTGACAGTGCAATGGCCTCATCATCGAATTGATTTGATGGACGTTTCGCCCCCGATTTAAAAAAAATCGCATTGATTCTGAAGCGGCGAGCCTCATTCAGGATGCTTTGCATAATCCTCAGATTAAACTGATGCCGTGGCGATTTGCTCACGGGTATCAGCTTAGTAACTAAACGAGAACATTCTGGCAGTTAGCTTCATGCAAAGCTTGATCGCATGTTCCCTGTACGAACTTTTTGCATAAAAAATCGCTTCACGTCCATCAAAACATGGTGCCTAAAAATGTGTTTTTTTCAATCATACAATAGATCAAGTAAAATTGTCAATTTGCCACGGTACATCGGCAAAATACTAGTTGTTTTGAACTTGAAAAGTTGCAGCCATTATCAAATTTCGAGCCGGTCACAAGTCTTGCTTTACAATTGCCATTTAAGAAGAATACATCAGGACGCGGATCGAAGTGTTAAAAAAGTTGGCTGCCTCGCTCAGAATTCCGAGACAAATCTGCGGGCGCACGCGCTGTGTAATGAATTTAGACAAAATTGGCTGGACAACGCCCTTGAAATTTGACTGCCGATGCCTTTAATTGGATTCGCCCACTTGCCATCTCGATGTCCATACTTTCTTGTAAGCTTTAGCTAATGAAGGGCGGAAGGGCGCCCCCATTAGTAGCGCCAATAAGAATACCGTACTCGAAAATGCGTGCCTTCTAAAACTAGTGCCATGGTGACAAGGTCTCTTTGGAAACAGAAGCGCCCAATTCACTGATGGGACACCATCACCCATCTGCTCGAAGTCCTTTGTACACCATTTATTCGACCCTTTCGGCACCCTTTTGAGTAGCTTTGCCAACTAAACCTGCAGTCTTTTACAGCCCACTCATTAGTTACAAGCGTAGATGATTTAAAATGGAATACAATTCGTCACGTTGGGGTTGGCAGATTTCAAATCGTGTCCTTGTCCATTACAAAATTATAATGTCTCGTACTCTCTACTTTCATAACTTTGCTCAGCATATTGCACTTGATTTAGGGCGATTCTTTCATGTACCTAAATGCATCCAGTTGATTGAAAGGGCATTGATATACTTAAGACAGTGCATGGCACTTTTCTTAAAACTTAGAGCTTGAAAGTGCCTACGGTTACTAACAAATGTTGTGTATAAACGATGAAAATTTTATATAAAATTACTGAAAACTGTCCAATCAGTCAAATACGGGAAGCGGTTCTACAGAAACAAGCACAATATAGGCTACTGATAGAGTGATCAATACATTGCCTTGTATTTTTCTCTCAAGCAAAAACTATTCAAGCCACAAATCATTAAAGTTGGTGTAAATTAGACTGTCTCTCTCTGTCCGGAAAATCTTTGTTCGAGGAGCTCGTCGAGCGGCTACCAGGCCTGGGCCACAAACGGATGCCTGGATCGCTTGACGGCGAGCTCAAACTGACGGGACATTCTGGCTCGCAGCAATTTTTTTATCATCCTGGACACCGAAAGGGCTGCCTCGGCCTCGGGACGCGACACCAGCCATGGCGGCTGCTCCAGGCTGTTGCCGTTCTCCGGGGCAACAATGCTAGCAGCTGATGTTGTTCCGGATGCGAATGCCGCGATCATGGCAACTAGAAGAAGCAGCCACAGTTTGCTAGCGGATTTTTGGGTTGAACGACGCAACATCTCCTTGCTTAGGACCCTGTGGATAGGATGTCACGATTTTATCGACGGTACTAATCAAAAAACAAAAACAAAACTCTCTGAACCAAAGTGCATTTCAGATTTTCTGATTTGATAATCGAACTGTTCGAAAATGATTCGAAAATGATTCGAAAATTATAAATTAAATTTCCGTTGGTTTTACTATCGGAACCATCAGGATCAAATTTGATTATGACAACCGCTTGGTAGATTTATGCGTTATGAGAAGGGAGCAGAATAGGATTAATAGGAACAATGCTATAAGCACTTCATCTGGGTGAATGGAATACATAGGAGGTGTGGAAATAATGTGTGTCTAGCAAGCTGAATTTTGAGTATACTAGTCCCATTGAGCCCGTATTCTCATTTCAACATCAGCTTTTTCTATTTACTCGATAAGAGAGACAACAAGAGCTAAGGCGCAGAGATGATACTGTATTCTTCAGAGTTCTTTTTCTGAGAGCGAACATCCAGACCTGTTTTTGGTTCGACTCATAGTTTGCTTAAAATAACTAGCTAAAATACGATTTCAGTATAGCAACTCACCTCGAGCTAGCTTGAACTTGAAGATAATGTTTGAATAGGCAATTGACTCCTAGCTGATCTATTTTTTGCCAGAAAAAAAACTTGGCACTGCCTCGCTTCTGTAGACTAGAAGTAGCAGGGTGGTGGCAGCATTATCCGTCTCTTATAGGCTTCAGAAGCCTAATTAATGAAGCTATAGCAGCCAATGAGGCTAGTCGGAATTCCGATTCGACAGCCAATGTCGAAGGATAACATCTAGATGCCTCTTTGCAGTGCAGCTTCTAAAGTTTTATTCTACTGTATCTGTGACAGACTGTTAGTTTGAAATTACCTGCAAGCATTTTCCTCTCACGAGATGACAAGATTAATTAGTGCTACACTAAGATGCTTCAAACGTTATATAGTACATTGTTCCCCTCAGTTACAGTCATAGTGACCGATTTTTAACAACTGCAGTGCCTGGCAGTGTTGGCTCACTGAAAAAATTAAGTGGTTGCTATGCAGCCATAGACTAAACTTTGGTTAATCCCAACCCCCAATTCCTACTTGTCTGTGGCCAACCCTAAGTCTTGTCATTAAAGAAGTCTCCTCCAGTCTGCACTGTACATAGACTGTACAATTGCCTCTTAAGCCCACAACCCATAACTAGCCGAGAGATGGTAACAGACCCCCTTTTATTTTAAACCCCTTACTTCATATAATCCTCAACTTCAGAGCAGCCATAACGGATTTATTCAGAGTGTGGCTGCAGCAAAATGTTTACCATAGACAAGTTCTGCACTTTTCACTGTCTATTGATGGCTGCTCTGCAGCCAAATGGGGTTGGCGTGGATAATACTCATAAACTGCCTTGCATATATAGTTTCATTCTGTGCAGAATCATATTGGACTATTGCTTGTAGCTTAATTAATTAGATAATTATCAATTATGCTCCGCCTTCATCATTCTGTTTTTAAACAGAAGCAATAACTTACTAAGACTATAACTCGAGAAAGTATCAAATTAAAAAGTAGGTAAGAAGTTAATGTCTATTCAATGTAAGTTGTCACAAAAAGTTACCATTTTTGTCATGATACAATAGTTATTGCGTATAAACAAGCATTTATTTATTACGAGCTATTCAATACTATAAAACAAAGAGAGAACTGTCTCTGAGAATTATTACCTTACCTTCCTAATCTAATTGGCAAAGCATAGTCAAGGCAAATTTTGTCGTGTAAAGCGACACTTATGATTACGGATTAGCCACTTCCTAAATCAGGGTATTTTGCCCTGTCAAACTCTTTGATTGTCCTCTCCGGCGTCTTCCTAATTAGCGAACTTAAAAGAAAGATACAAAAACTCAGTGCGGGCTGCATACCACGTATCGGACTTATTTTCCAAGAAATACTGTACATCGTCAATCATATTAGCTGTATTTATTTGATATAAAATTTTCAAATTTGCACATTATATGCATGGAACATACCTTTTGGGCGAAAATATTGATAGCCAACTACTCGAGGCGTGAAGTACTTAGTACTATTTAAGAGTTGCTTGCTGCAATCCTACTTTACTATCAACAATATGGAGTGTTAATTATTAACGCTACAAAAACCTCCTTGCAGAATGCTTCCTATCTGTTTATGCTATTGTAAGACAAGTTTACAGCACATGGCTATGCGATGTATGAATTGATGTCAAAGTAGGTTATTAAGTCTTGTCTAAAATTAGCCGCTTGAATTCTAGCTTTTCCCTACTTGGGCTCCTATTTGGGTTCCAGCTGTTCCCTACTTGGGTTCCTATTTGGGTTCCAGCTGTTACCTAGTTGGGTTCCAGCTGTTCCCTACTTGGGTTCCTGTTTGGGTTCCAGCTGTTCCCTACTTGGGTTCTTATTTGGGTTCCAGCTGTTCCCTACTTGGGTTCCTGTTTGGGTTCCAGCTGTTCCCTACTTGGGTTCCTGTTTGGGTTCCAGCTGTTCCCTACTTGGGTTCCAGCTGTTCCCTACTTGGGTTCCAGCTGTTCCAAACTCGAGTTCAAGACTTGTGCATCAATAAAAGTACACAAAGGGTTAATAATTGTGATCAAGCAAATCAATCAGCAGAACTCCAGAAAATCAAATGAGCTCGTACTTTCTCAAGTGCATTCGTTGGATGATGTCTCGACAGTCTTTGAACACTCGCCGAATGTTTTCAGTGTCCACAGCGCAGGTGAAGTGCGGGTAGCAGTTGTGCTGGCTTGGCTGATCGGCTGAGCTGATTTTCTGAGAATTAAAAGTACATTTGGCTGCTTGCACAATATTGGAGGGCACTGAAACTCATTCAGCCTGGCGATAGATGAACAATACAAATTAGGTAGTCATATAACTCCCTCTAACTGGCTCTTTCCCTATATGGGAGTGCACAAGAATACTCATTGTCACAGCCAACCATATAAAATCGGGAAGCGGCACACATAAACGCCTCGGCAATAAACCCAAAATTAAGCTCTAATACGGTGTGAACAAGCTCTAATTAAATTGACTCTGTAAGGCGCATAAACGAGGTTGTACATCGTGTTTAATGGTTAAATGTCCCATAATTTTTTATGACATAAACATACCAAGGGCATCTCAATTGTTTTAAATGATTAAATCGATAAAGCCTTCACCAATACTCGAAAAATAAAGCAAGTATTTCTTTGCAGGCATTAAAAGTAGGCTTTTCTTACCAAAAATTGATCCCTAATGAAGCACTTGGCCCGAACAACTCTGTGATCCTCCCCTTCCGGACTGTTAGCTATAAAATTCATGGTGAAAAAAAGTTAAATCGACAAAATTGATAGCAGATTTGCATCATAGTACTGACGAAAAGCAACTTTGAGTAGTAACGAGCGAAAATACACACCATCATTGGGTAGCAACTGATAATCAGCGTAGGCGGGAAAGTAATCCTCCAGGCGAGACTTGCCCGCTAGAATCTTTTCTGCTAATAGATCCTGTTTGTTGAGAAATAGGATCACGGAGATGCTGCGCAGGTACCTGTCGAAGTATGGCAGTGCTATCAGAGGTTTTTTGGAAGCATCTTGGGTGCTGTAGGGATATGGTTTTAATACGCATCGAGTGCACCCAGAAAATTTTCTACAACTAAACTTACCGATTGGTCCAAATAGACTGGAACAGCTCGAGGCTCTCCTTGAGCCGATTCTGTGACGGGTCCTCCCGAAGCACCATATTGTAGGAGGAGCTGGCCGCCACGAAGATGATTGCCGTCACGTCGTTGAAGCACTGGATCCATTTGCGCCGCTCGTCGCGCTGTCCGCCTACGTCGAACATGTGAAAGTTGACCTTGTCAACTGTGAACTTCGTCTCGAAGATACCGGATGTGAGCACTCGGCAGCGGAGAATGTCCTGCTCGCTTGGCTCGTAGTCCGGGCGACCAACCTCGTCCACTTTGTCTAAAAAACTGATTTGGTTCCGATAAGTTGCCAGGGGTCAGTTAAAAAAGAGAATGCCTCGAAAGAGATGTGAATGAACGATACTGAATACTTAGTTGATTTAAGTAGGTCTATCGTATTCAAACAGTTTTTTATTTTCTAAGAAAGAATCATAAGTACATCCCCAGTTTGATCCTAGTTGCATTGCTGTTTAGCTTCGGTGAGCACCTGCTTGTTCTGACATCCACCGGGTTCTTATCAGTGTGGGAACACTCCCGCCAACTCTGCTGCCCCTCCCTCTCTGTCTGCTCGGCCCTGCTCTCATCTCTCGCTGGTGCGTGCAGCGGTGTGGCACCACTCGAGTCGCATGCTATGCCGGCTCTTCAAACAAATCAGCCCGCTATTTTTAGCTCTTAGTTCAGCAGATTGTGGGTAGGTTTTTTGTCTGAGGTTACCGAGTTTAACAACACTCGGGATGAGGGGATCTTTTAACTTGGGTCAGACTTCGAACTCAATATCGGAATTGCTGATACTCAGATGAAGTTGTAGCCCAATGGCTAGGGCGCCTGCCGTATGACCGGATGGTCGTGGGTTCGAGCCCCGGCTCTAGGAGAAAATTTTTGACCTTGAGTAAGGCACTTAATCCCAAATGGCTTCCACCCAGCTGAGATCAGGTACCAGTTTGAGCTGGGTAAATTTAGAGTGGGTGTTGCGGCCCCTCCAGCCCGTCAGGCTGAATAACTGTACACAGCAGCACTCGGATGCACCGTGCAACTAGCTGCGGCTGTGCCGTGGGTTGTACATCTGATCGAAAGGTCGGGTGTCTAAATTTAATTATTATTTATTTATGAAATACCGGTAGTACAGATAACTACAAAAATGAAAATTGGAAATAAGTAATATGAAAAGTTATTAGAGGCCAGGGCTCAAACAAGAGACCAGAACAAGCACTGAGCCATTCTCTTGTAGAAGTCAGTCAGTCTGGCACCCTATCTGAGCTGCACGGGTCGCAATGTAAACAAGCCGTGTTTTACTCCAAATCAGCAAGCCATGAGCATTGCCTGCCCGGCACCCCCTCTCTCTAGCAGCCTGGCTGAAGCGCACTGTCCGTCCCTTTGAGTGCTCGGACCGCTCAAGATAAAACACTTGAGCAAAGAGGAAAGATATAAACACTTTTTTTCGCATGACCTGACTGCATTGCCTTGGTTACCCTGGCGCTTAATTATCAACTCTGCTGGGGGCTGGGGCAGGAGGAACATGTGGTTTTGCCGGCAAATTCTTTCCCATGCAATTTTACTCAATTGCTTGATGAGATGATTACATTTATGATGCACAAATGTCTACTAAACCAGATTTCCAATTACTCCATACCGACTTCCACCATCTAGAGACAGTAATCTTGAAAGCATGCTTAGCCTTGAACTGTCACTCACTACTTGGCGCAGTCGATCAGCTGATATTCGTTCGCCCTCTCGTAAGCCGCCCTAACGCCAGAATCAGCCCAGAGCGCCTCGGTGCGACTGTAAAACTCGGCTGGATAGTCAAAATCTGGTCGGCTGGCTGAGCTCTGCATGAACTCCAAGTTGGCCGAGTTGCTAGGATCGCCCAGCTCAATAGGCGGGTTCAGAACCGACATGGCGCCCGTGATTGACAAGATTGCATCGCGTACGTTACGCCGGATGTCTTGCACTTTCTGGCGCTTCTCTCTGAGTAACATTACAAATTTCTACACAGTATAGTTAGCGAATTGAAAAAACTTTCGAAAACGAACTAATTAACTTACTCAGCGCTGAATCCGTTAATGTGCAGTATCTGCATCTGCTTCACAATTGTACTTTTGCCCGACTCTCCGGCGCCTGAAGGGTTGAAAATATTTTAGCAAAGATAAGTAATTTTTAAGAAAGCGATTTCCTGCAAAAGTTTCACCTCTAAGCCACAAACCTAACAAAAGCAGTCGATGCGTTCCTCTGTATTGTTCTCGCTCTGCTTTCAGCTTAGCTTCAATATTGCGACTCCTAACTTCGCTTTCGTTTGGCTTGCCAAGACTGAAGCAACCCATGATGCTTTTTTCAATTGATTCTTTTCTAAATGTTTCCTGTGCCTTAAACTTTTTAATTCATTTTTATCTGGCCATAATCAGTCGCTTACTAGGAACCTTAAGATACGACGCACTCTTCTAAGAAAGAACCCGATTTGAATGACCGCGCCTTTTCTATTTCGTTCTTGTCGTTTCTTATCGCGCTAAATCATTCCGGTAAAAAAAGCTTGGGAAGGTAAATTTGCCCAAAACATGTATCTAGCTTCAAGCAAACAGCTTTTAGTTTCTATAATTTTTTAAATAAAACTTACATGTCCATTAATAACTCTAGAACTCGGGTATCTAAAATTTCTCACCCAGCAACAATAGCCGATAAGTCGAAGCGAAGCACTTTTCTTCCTGTTTAATCCGTTTCTCAATCTGTTTAGCCTTGGCCTTGGATGCCCCCGAGCCGCTTTGTTCGAGGTCAGCCTCGTCAGTTCGAATCTTACCTAAGCAGCTGACCATAATATGAGCTAGTTGACGAGTCTTTGTTTTAGAGAGCAGAGTCTCTAGAAAATATTCCCAGCTTTCGTTCTTTAAGTCCGGTCTCTAACTGGCAGACTCAGCAAGTCTCTAAGTAGAACATGACAAACATGGCTCAGGGCAGTGCGTGAATTATTCGGTTGCTTTAAAGACAATAGAAATAAACCGCTAACTGTTCGGCATCCGATGAAAATTACTAAACTACTTGCAAGCAAAGCATAAATGCGCACCCAGGGAGCGCGCCAATGACTGAATGCAGCGATGTTCTCAACTGAGTGAAACCGAAAGAGAAAGTGTGCAAACAAAATACCCCGAAACGAAGAGCTGAGCCAGACTCATACATGTATGAACGAATTTGCATGCACACTGGCTGACCAAATACAACTCGGCGCGTGTGCCATTGAGGAAAAAGAAAAACAAGCGGCAGATTATTGAAAACTTTGCGACATCGAGAGATGTCGCTTCAATAATTTACTGTAAAATTCCACTAGGTTAAGGACGACTCCTGAATGTGCGCGCTATGTGGCCCGCATTTCGGACTAATCCCATAGCCACTACGCGAAGTTACTGGGGAGGCGCAGTGCACCAAACGGAAGACAAGTCCGTATTATCGATTCGTACGAAGAGCGTCTTGTACTGCTTTTTTTAATTGAATTGCTAAAAGACTGACGTTTGATTATCTGTACTGTGAATTTTGTTGCTTATGGAGTACGAATTTGACTTTTGAGTAGCATTCTGTAAATACTTGGAATTTTTTAACTGTTTTGCTCGATAAAGTAAAACAAAAAGTTTAAATAACGTGTCCAAAATCTTACTGGGGTACATTAAGCTCAAATAATTAAACAAAATACTTTATCAACAGTAAAAATATCATTCAAATTTATGGAATAGACAAATTTAATTTGATACCAAATCTTTTTGGCAAAAACCAAAACCAATCAATATGAGTTACATTTGTATCTATACTCAAACTTGGCGAATTATTCTTCACTTCTGGCTCCGTTAGATACAGGGAAATTTCAAGCAAGCGAATTAACAAATCAATGATATTCTCGAAGCCTACAGGAACAAGAATACCGCCAAGTGGCTGCATCGTATGTAAATTATCATAGCATCACAGAACTGTGTGCGACATTCCTTTAAGTAACGAGTTACAACAAGTTCAAGATTTTTCAGACAAATAAGCATGGACCGCCCCCAAAGCAGAGATGAGTAGCAAGTAGAAAAGATAAATCATAATCTAAAAGCATTAAAATAATCAACAACTCAAATCAGCTGATGTGAGTTACACCGACAATGCAGAATGCCATGTTTGTTGAGCCTTGTGGAAGTTTGACAGAAAGAAAAATAAAGTTCTCTGAGGTGAAGCCAGTAATAGCAGTTTAAGTATTCGAAGTTTTCAATCACAAGTCAAGTAAAAATGACAAACTTAATGGAAAGTTTTCACTTTTGTGTAGCTTCCATAAGAAACCGGTCAAATATTGATTAAAAGATGCGCCAAGCCATTTTTATAAGCGCCATAATTCACTGAAGCCCATCAAAGAACTAATTGAAAAAAAGACCGAACAAAATATAATTTGGGGATTTATTGGGAAGTGCACTACCAGATAATGCCTATTGAAGTGTCATCCAGGATGCAGGTGAGGCGCCGTCCCTGCCAGCGAAGCGATCCGGCTGCTTCGACGAGCTCCGCGCGGGCTGCTTGGCGGTTGAGATGAGCCTTTCGATGCGAGCGCCGAGCCTTGATCCTCATCCTCCTCGGTGTAGATAATCTTACCGCAGATGTAGGCTAGCACCAGGGCGGACGCCTCGAGCAGTTCGAATCCGGTGAGCACAGAGAAGCCGAGGAACAAGCCGAGGGTGCCTCCGATGTCAGACAGGTAGTTATCAACTGCGTAAGCGTTTTTCTCAATCACATGCTCGGTCATGAGGCCGTCCATGTAAACGATGAGGTTTAACAGGTTTCTTCTTGCTAAAATCTTTGATTCGTTTTTAAGGCTTGAAATTTTCGGTTTGACGTCGATCAGGTCGCCGAACAGCCTCGCCTCGTACGTATCCGTGGGCCACTCGCTCAACGACTGGCCGTATTTGTAGTAGGACTCCTGGCAGGGCAGCAGGCAGCCGCAGTTGAGGTCGCCCTCTTCGCCCAAGTATTCAACGTGCATCATGCAGCTGAGCTGTTGCTCGCTGCGGCAGGGTTTCAAGTGAGCGACGTGGTCGGCGTAAAACAACCTGTTAGCTACGTCGTAGCAACCGCATTTCTTGCGAACATGCTCGTGCTTGCAGCGCGACATGCAGGCGCTGAATGTGTACTTGATGCCGTACGCAGCGTAGAATTTCTCGCCGTCCTCGCAGTGATCATTCTGATGATCCAATCGGGTAATCGTCTTCAAGGAGACCCCGATGGATGATTGAAAGCCAGGCGGTACCGAGAAACCCGAGTATTCGGGGAAAGCCATGGAACCGGGCTCATGCAACTGGACCTTCACTCCGGCACTGGGGATGAAGTTCTGCAGGTATTCCTCCAGTTCGAGGAAGAGGGTCATGGTCAGCCCGTGCTCCCGACCGTTCTTAGCCAACGGGCGCTCGAAGCCTCTGGCGGACTCCCAGCCGTTGAAGGTGAAGCAGTTACCGTAGGTTTTGCTCAGACTCACGCCGAACATGTCCGGGTCGCACTTTTTACCAGCAAAACTGCACTGCAGAATGAAATCGCCGTGCTGATAGCCCATATTGAGCCGGCTCTCCAAGCTGTGGTTGCTAATTAGCTTGTGAAAGCGAAGCCAATCGTTCTGTTGTGTCATCAACTGAGTACCGTTATCCGCCACCGAGTAGTTTCGCGACAGAAGATCGCTGAAGAAATTCTTTAGGTCCGTCTGGCCGAACTTAGACACCCGAGAGCGTCGCAGCGGATTGTGGTTGCACACCGTCACTGAAGGGAAGTCGAAGGGCTTGTAGGACAGCTCGATAGTTGTGGACTTGGGATGGCCCAGGTAGGTCCTGGTGAGGCTGTACAGCTGCCGGATGGACAAAATTAGGCAGAGGCAGAGCGCGATCGCCCAGAGAGTTTTCAATACTGGATGATTTCTCTTCACAATGTTGCAGATGGCCAGCAAGCTGCTGTTGGACAAGAGCGCGTCCATGAAGCCCTTGATGCTGTCCTCGTAGATCTGCTTCTCCTCCTTTGTTCGCCGACGTTTAGGTAGTGCAGAGGCGCGCAGAGCCCCGGCGATGCCGTCTGACTTCGACGGTGGCGGCGGCGGCGGAGGCTTCGGCGGCAGCGGCTCCTCTTCGGTGCTGATGGCACCGTAGCGAGTCATTCTTGGGGCTGGCTGAGCCTCTTCTGCTTGAGCTTGAGCTGCTGCTGCTGCTGCTGCCGCCGGTTCCGCTACAGGATCGCCGGGCTGTGGCTTGGCCTCCGCAGTCGGATCGGACATGCTGCGGCTAAATGGCCGAGTTATTCAGGCTTGGGCCTCAAGCAGCGCTATAGCCAGCGCTCACTGCTGTCGTGCAACGATTCACCAATTGATTTTTTTCAACAGAGCCTACTGAATGACAGGTCACGTACACCTTGGCTAGAGCGAAAAAAGTCACACTCGCCAACAGCCTTATAAACTTTTGCCTAAAAATGCGCATAGAAATGAATGGTCTATGGAGCTTCGGACAGTTTGAGTGGGCCAGGTTTCCCCCCAGAGTAATTATTAGATCAGCGAGCGTCGGGTTGGGGGGGCGGTTTGGGAGACCGATTCAAGTTAGGGCCTCCCCCACCCCGCCTGGGTGCACACAATAACAACGCTTTCCACACGCAACACTTTGTTCAGAGCAGCAAACACAGCTCCACAAACAGTTGACTGTATTTTGTGGGGGTTGGGGCCAGCCAATAGACGCGCGCACACAAAAATTGCTAAGTTAGTAACGTCCAACTTGCAAGCGAATGAAAAAGAAACTTTCTAAATATGCAAACTCAACGCGCCGCCTGTTGACTAAAACGCATTGCATAAATTGGGAATGCGAGGGAACGGACAGCAGAGCGAAGACAGGGCGCTGCGTTAAAACCTCACTCGACTGTGGGCTATCGGGAGTGTGGGTGGGATTGGTTCGTGTGCGCCAGGTGCTGCATTCCTCTCCTGGCCTTCCAATTGTCCCCCCTTATCCGCCTCTGCGCGCTTCTAACAATAATAACTGGGAGCGGTTTAGAAGACTAACCCTAGCCAGCTAACAAATGCTCCGCGATTATGGCCGTATTGTTGGCGCTCCAGCGGTCAATACTACTCTTAGTTGCTTCCATTTATTTTAAGCTCGAAATTTTTTAATAATTTTGACGCAAAAATCTCCGAGCAGTTCCATCAAAAAACACGTGAGGTTGCGGGTTCGAGCCCTAGCTCTAGAAGGCAATTTTAAACCTTAAGTAAGGCACTTAATACCATTGCGTCAGTCCACCCAGCTCGGATGCGCCGAGAAGCTGCTTCTGTTGCTCTTTGCTATCCAAAAACTAAAAATTAAAGCAAAAACTGATGCTTCATTGACAGTAAATTGACGTAAAATTTTAATTTGGCAGCTGTATAAGTTGGCAACAACGTGTTTTATTCATAAAAATGAAAACATCAGGAGATTATTTGATAGTACAAGACAAGCGTTAAATACACAGATTCGGCAAAAGATTTGACTGGAGCAATGTGAACGGAAAAGCACATAATTGGTTTGGAGTTAATCAAATAGCAAAACAGTTTTATCGCGGCCGCTGCGGTTACGGCCTAAGTCGAAGAATTAAAACTCAACCATTTTTAGAGACAAAATTAAATGAAAAATGAGAATATTTGACGTAGCAACATTTTTGTTATGACCGTCTCCAAGCAGGCAGCCAGTCACAAGGAGTGATGATTGATTCATTGAATCACGAGTAGAGAGCGGAGTACTGACTGCTAATTGGACCATCGCACCGGGTGCAACTAAAGTAAGTCACATCGGCTGCAAAGGTTTCTGCTGCTGCTGCTTTTGGTAGGACTGAAAAAAATACCATCGAAATACTATTCTGACTACTGAATTTTTCAGATTTAAGTAGTATTCCGAACGCATGCATTCTATGTTTTTCAAAAACTCAATTGACCAAAAATTACCTCGCTCGTCAAAAGAAGCGGCGGCTCTTGTCGGTGAGGGGCCGTCGTTGTCTTTCATAGCCGTCTCAACCAGAGACCAGATCCGCGGCTTGCTACTATTGTCAGTAGTGCGACCTACAGGGCTGCTGCCGCTGCCTCTGCCGCTGCCGACCTCGGCGCCTCCAGCGGCACCCATCGCGTCTTTCTTCAGTCTGCGACGGGCGTTCGCGAACCAAGTTGAGATCTGAAGGGTCGTGATGAATAGTTTTTTGGGGATTATAAATTTTATGTTTTACAGTTACTGAGCCTTTCCCATCCTGTCCTAAATTGTTCCTGTCTGCATCTGCTTGAGTTCCCGTCCTACTGTCCTCAATTGTTCCTGTCCGTGTCTGCTTGTGTTCCCATCCTGTCCTCAATTGTTCCTGTCCGTGTCTGCTTGAGTTCCCGTCCTGTCCTCAATTGTTCCTGTCTGTGTCTGTTTGAGTTCCCGTCCTGTCCTCAATTGTTCCTGTCCGTGGCTGCTTGAGTTCCCGTCCTGTCCTCAATTGTTCCTGTCTGTGTCTGTTTGAGTTCCCGTCCTGTCCTCAATTGTTCCTGTCCGTGGCTGCTTGAGTTCCCGTCCTGTCCTCAATTGTTCCTGTCCGTGGCTGCTTGAGTTCCCGTCCTGTCCTCAATTGTTCCTGTCTGTGTCTACTTGAGTTCCCGTCCTGTCCTCAATTGTTCCTGTCTGTGTCTGTTTGAGTTCCCGTCCTGTCCTCAATTGTTCCTGTCCGTGTCTGCTTGAGTTCCCATCCTGTCCTCAATTGTTCCTGTCTGTGTCTACTTGAGTTCCCATCCTGTCCTCAATTGTTCCTGTCCGTATCTGCTTGAGCTCCCGTCCTGTCCTCAATTGTTCCTGTCCGTGTCTGCTTGAGTTCCCGTCCTGTCCTCAATTGTTCCTGTCCGTGTCTGCTTGAGTTCCTATCCTGTCCTCAATTGTTCCTGTCCGTGTCTGCTTGTGTTCCCGTCCTGTCCTCAATTGTTCCTGTCCGTGTCTGCTTGAGTTCCCATCCTGTCCTCAATTGTTCCTGTCTGTGTCTACTTGAGTTCCCATCCTGTCCTCAATTGTTCCTGTCCGTATCTGCTTGAGTTCCCGTCCTGTCCTCAATTGTTCCTGTCCGTGTCTGCTTGAGTTCCCGTCCTGTCCTCAATTGTTCCTGTCCGTGTCTGCTTGTGTTCCCGTCCTGTCCTCAATTGTTCCTGTCCGTGTCTGCTTGAGTTCCCGTCCTGTCCTCAGTTGTTCCTGTCCGTGTCTGCTTGAGTTCCCGTCCTGTCTTATATTGTTCCGCGTTAGATAAGGAAGTCACCTGCGCGAAGCTCATGTTGGTGAGCGCCGCCAGTGCCGACTTCTCCCGCTTGGACGGGTAGGGGTTGTCGGCGTGCTGGCGCATCCACGCCTTCAGCAGCGAGCTGGCCGCCTGTGCGCTGGCACGTCGGCGCAGCGTGGCTGGCAGTTGGCGCCACTTCAGCGCCGCAGAGTCGGGCGCCACGGCTGGTTGGACGTCGAGCAGAGGCGCCGGAGAGACGTGGGGCTCAAGCAGGTGACTCAGCGGTGGCAGCAGACCTGGTGGGGTTGCGGATGTCGGCGGCGGCGGTGGCAACGGCGGGTGCCACGTCGAAGTCTGAAGGGCAGTCTGGCGCTGCTGCTGCTGCTGCTGCTCAAGCCATTCGGCCATTGCGAAAGAAGACATCGACAGTTGGTTCTGCTGTTGCTCCTGCTGATGCCGCTGCTGCTGCTGCTGCTCCAGTTGCTGCTGCACCATCTGCTGCCACACCTGAAAGGTCGACGCGAGGTTTTCTTCTGGTGAATTAAGGCGGAGACTCTTTTTGTAAGTCACTTATTACTCTGCCAGTGCCTCTAGTCACCCTTTGATTTCTATCTACTGTCACACTGATTTCTATCTACTGTCACTCTGATTTCTATCTACTGTCACTCTGATTTCTATCTACTGTCACACTGATTTCTATCTACTGTCACTCTGATTTCTATCTACTGTCACTCTGATTTCTATCTACTGTCACTCTGATTTCTATCTACTGTCACACTGATTTCTATCTACTGTCACTCTGATTTCTATCTACTGTCACTCTGATTTCTATCTACTGTCACACTGATTTCTATCTACTGTCACTCTGATTTCTATCTACTGTCACTCTGATTTCTATTTACTTTCACTCTGATTTCTATCTACTGTCACTCTGATTTCTATCTACTGTCACTCTGACTTCTATCTACTGTCACTCTGATTTCTATCTACTGTCACCCTGATTTCTATCTACTTTCACTCTGATTTCTATCTACTGTCACTCTGATTTCTATCTACTGTCACTCTGATTTCTATCTACTGTCACTCTGATTTCTATCTACTGTCACTCTGATTTCTATCTACTGTCACTCTGATTTCTATCTACTTTCACTCTGATTTCTATCTACTGTCACTCTGATTTCTATCTACTGTCACTCTGATTTCTATCTACTGTCACTCTGATTTCTATCTACTGTCACTCTGATTTACATCTACTGTCACTCTGATTTCTATCTACTGTCACTCTGATTTCTATCTACTGTCACACTGATTTCCATCTACTGTCACACTGATTTCCATCTACTGTCACTCTGATTTCTATCTACTGTCACTCTGACTTCTATCTACGAGTACTGCCACTCTGATTTCTATCTACTGTAACTCAGATTTCTATCTACTGTCACTCTGATTTCTACCTACTGTCACTCTGATTTCTATCTACTGTCACTCTGATTTCTATCCACTGTCACTCTGATTTCTATCTACTGTCACTCTGACTTCTATCTACTGTCACACTGATTTCCATCTACTGTCACACTGATTTCCATCTACTGTCACTCTGATTTCTATCTACTGTCACTCTGATTTCTATCTACTGTCACTCTGATTTACATCTACTGTCACTCTGATTTCTATCTACTGTAACTCTGATTTCTATCTACTGTCACACTGATTTCCATCTACTGTCACTCTGATTTCTATCTACTTTCACTCAGATTTCTATCCACTGTCACTCTGATTTCTATCTACTGTCACTCTGATTTCTATCCACTGTCACTCTGATTTCTATTTACTGTCACTCTGATTTCTATCTACTGTCACTCTGATTTCTATCTACTGTCACTCTGACTTCTATCTACTGTCACTCTGATTTCTATCTACTGTCACTCTGATTTCTATCTACTGTCACTCTGACTTCTATCTACTGTCACTCTGATTTCTATATACTGTCACTCTGATTTCTATCTACTGTCACTCTGATTTCTATATACTGTCACTCTGATTTCTATCTACTGTCACTCTGACTTCTATCTACTGTCACTCTGACTTCTATCTACTGTCACTCTGATTTCTATATACTTTCACTCTGATTTCTACCTACTGTCAATCTGATTTCAATCTACTGTCAATCTGATTTCAATCTACTGTCAAATTTACAGACGAATTTATTCCCCTATCATGTTTCATCACTACCAATCTACATGCAGTTGGTATTCAACTGCTTTGCCATATCAATGGCCTTTTAAGTGTGGAGCTAATCAATTTATGTAAGAAGACAGGACTAAAAGTCAAAAGAAACCGCCTCTTAAAAAGTTTCTTCATAAAAAGCTACAAAGTAGATTGTCCCCAGTTTGAAAACTTAGCAAGATCGGTGCCAGCCTGACCAGTTGAGGTCTGGGTGGTGCAGCAGCAGCTCAGCCGCAGCCGCACTCAATCAATGATAGGGATCTCCCCTTGCCCGCCCGCCGCCCCGACTGCCAGCTCAGCTAGCCGCCGCCCACCCACCTGTTGCGCCTGCTGTCTGCCTGTCCGCCTGCCCCCCGCCCCAGGCCCGGCAACCAGCACAGCTAGAGCGGGTAATTTATTTTCAATAAAAAAAATTATTTAGAGCCACGAGTTGGGGGGGGGAGTCGGTGCTGGGGCGCCAATTGCCTGTCGTCTTATATTTATTGTCTTTAAAAACTGCTACTTCAGGAGACAGACAGAGACAGACAGAGACAGACAGACAGTAGAAATTAAGAGAAAAAAATTAAGTTTCGCCGTTCAGTCCTCCGCAAGCTCCGCCTCTCCTATACCTCCTGCCGCTTGAGCAACGGACCGCCACTCTTGCGTAGCAGCATTCTTGTTTAGTAGTTGCAGTCGATTAGGATCTTCTCTATTTAGGGACTCGCTCTGGGTAAGAAGGTGTCTGCCGCTGGTTTGTGCCGAGAGTAGGAGGGGGGCCGCCGGACAATCATTCTTGCTCTGCTTGTCGGTCGGTGGGGCAGAGAGACAATGATATCTGACAAGTGGCGCCACCCCCGATGCCTCCGCGATAAGAGGCGGCGCAGCAAGCAGTTCAGGGCGTGTCGGAGCATGAATTGAGCCGCGCGCGCGATTTGTCCAACTTAAAAAAAACGGCTTGTTTAAAACCCGCCAGCCAGGCAGAAGCAGCAAAGACAAAAAAACACGCACATACTCAAACAAGGTTGCCCCAGCCGACCCCTGCGCTGTTGTAATGCTTGAAATTCATGTCACTGGGCAAAGTGGATAGACAAGTGTGTGCTAGAATCGGGGCGATGAAGTCACCAGGCCCGGCGGATTAGATGTAGCTAGCTAGCATTGCAGCTGCCTATGTAGTAGGCAGGCGTCTTTGTTGTTGCTGTGTTTTATCTGTTTTTTTTGTTTTGTTGCTTGCGCAGTCTGCGGTTCCTGCATCATTCATAATTGCTATTGCTGCATGATGTGGGTGGGCGCCCCTCCCCAGTTCAGTGATTAAGAGCGATTAATTTGTGTTTCCATGCTCTTTCGCAGCAACAAACACAACAAGCGCGTGCTGGCTGGGTTGTGCCACGCGGTCCTGCATTGCAGTCATGAATCATGATGACGGAATTTGATGCGGGTGGTTTGCTAGAAAAAACTCTTTGATTGTTGTTGGTAAACTTTACAGATGGGGAAACTTTTGCGCAGCTGTAATTGTGCGCGCATGTGCTGTGACGAATTTTTGCTAACAGACATACGAGAGTTCATCGATGTGTAAAATTGGGGCTTTGCCGAGATCAGTTACATGTAGAACTCAGGATCAGCTGGATGAGTATCCCTCATAATAAATTGCATTGGTTTCTGCTTCTATCATCGACTTGGTTTCAAGGTCAATAACGAGATCTATCTATCTATCTATCTATCTATCTATCTATCTATCTATCTATCTATCTATCTATCTATCTATCTATCTATCTATCTATCTATCTATCTATCTATCTATCTATCTATCTATCTATCTATCTATCTATCTATCTATCTATCTATCTATCTATCTATCTATCTATCTATCTATCTATCTATCTATCTATCTATCTATCTATCTATCTATCTATCTATCTATCTATCTATCTATCTATCTATCTATCTATCTATCTATCTATCTATCTATCTATTTATCTATTATCTATCTATCTATCTATCTATCTATCTATCTATCTATCTATCTATCTATCTATCTATCTATCTATCTATCTATCTATCTATCTATCTATCTATCTATCTATCTATCTATCTATCTATCTATCTATCTATCTATCTATCTATCTATCTATCTATCTATCTATCTATCTATCTATCTATCTATCTATCTATCTATCTATCTATCTATCTATCTATCTATCTATCTATCTATCTATCTATCTATCTATCTATCTATCTATCTATCTGCCTACCTATCTATCTATCTATCTATCAATCTATTTATCTATCTATCTATCTATCTATCTATCTGATCTATCTATCTATCTATCTATCTGATCTATCTATCTATCTATCTATCTATCTATCTATCTATCTATCTATCTATCTATCTATCTATTTATCTATCTATCTATCTATCTATCTATCTATCTATCTATCTAGTCTATCTATCTATAATAGTATCTATCTAGCTCGTATCTATCGATCTATCCGTCTAACTGTCTACTCGTATTATTTACACCAATATATTTATTTACGTAAATTGTCCTCTGCACCGTCAATATTTGGCGTGACAATGCATATTTATTGGCAAAATTAAAAAATTAACCACATAACGCGAGATATAGAAATTTCTAAATGATAAATAAAATTAAGGAAACAGAAAATGAGTTCTTCAAGAAACTCAATAAGCAACTCTCACCTGTGCCAAGCTCATGTTAAACACACTCTCAAAGCTCTGATAAGACTCCATGAACCGAAGAGACAAATTGCTATCGTTTTGCTTCTCACTAACAAAAAGTTGTTCAACAAAGCTCTAAACACATCTATGATATCAGACGCAAAAGCTGTTATTCCACTAGTCAAGGGAGGGGGTGAGCAGCGGACCGCCAGAGCCAACCCGGTTTGACCCCTGACTCCGATGTCAGTTAGTTGTTGTTGATCGCACAGCTGCAACTCGGCCGCAGAGCAGAGAGACACGGAGACAAAAACCACCCCAAAACAACACTGGTTTGGGATGACTCAATAAGCGGAAAGGCAGAGGCTAAGGGAGGCAGGCCAATTGACGGCTCAGCAGAGCGCGCGCTTCAATCTGATTGGCTCGCGAAATAGTTTTGTATTAATGCACTCAAGGACTTTTAATGATAGCCTCCAGTCCAGTCCAGATTCCCAGAAAAAGTCTCTGGTGCAGAAGCAATGCATAAACAATTTGTTAGAGTCTTAATTACTAAATTGATGGTTGCCTACTCCTGAAATCATTTAAAATAGAGGGGAGAAGGGAGAAGATATTTCAAGAGCGTGGGCGTTGTTTTTGAGCATTAAAATGAGATAATATTAAAATATTACTTCACATGAGTTTTCAATCCCATCATTAATAATTCTTGATATTTTAGTTGATTGATGCAGAATTTTCAGTAGTTAGTTATCCTAAAATAAAAAATAAGATATGTTTAAAAGCCGAGAATAAAAGGGATGAAAAAAGCAATTGCCAACTCACCAAATAACAAAAGACGGAAAAATGTGACCCACAGATTGAATGAAGATGGGAAATCGGCGACTCACAGAGGGAATGAAAATGAGAAATCGACGAATCACAGAGGAAATGAAGATGAGAAATCGACGAATCACAGAGGGAATGAAGATGGGAAATCGGCGAATCACAGAGGGAATGAAGATGAGAAATCGGCGACTCACAGAGGGAATGAAGATGGGAAATTGGCGACTCACAGAGGAAATCAAGATGCGAAATCGGTGACTCACAGAGGGAATGAAGATGAGAAATCGACGATTCACAGAGGGAATAAAGATGAGAAATCGACGATTCACAGAGGGAATGATGCGAAATCGGCGACTCATCGATGGAATGAAGATGGGAAATCGGCGACTCAACAAAGAAATGAAGATGGGAAATCGGCGACTCAAAAGGAAATGAAGATGGGAAATCGACGAATCACAGAGGGAATGAAGATGGGAAATCGGCGACTCACAGATTGAATGAAGATGAGAAATCGACGAATCACAGAGGGAATGAAGATGAGAAATCGGCGACTCACAGAGGGAATGAAGATGGGAAATCGGCGACTCACAGAGGGAATGAAGATGGGAAATCGGCGACTCACAGAGGAAATCAAGATGCGAAATCGGTGACTCACAGAGGGAATGAAGATGAGCAATCGACGATTCACAGAGGGAATAAAGATGAGAAATCGACGATTCACAGAGGGAATGAAGATGGGAAATCGGCGACTCATCGATGGAATGAAGATGGGAAATCGGCGACTCAACAAAGAAATGAAGATGGGAAATCGGCGACTCAAAAGGAAAGGAAGATGGGAAATCGGCGACTCAAAAAGGAAATGAAGATGGGAAATCGACGAATCACAGAGGGAATGAAGATGGGAAATCGGCGACTCACAGATTGAATGAAGATGAGAAATCGACGAATCACAGAGGGAATGAAGATGAGAAATCGGCGACTCACAGAGGGAATGAAGATGGGAAATCGGCGACTCACAGAGGAAATCAAGATGCGAAATCGGTGACTCACAGAGGGAATGAAGATGAGAAATCGACGATTCACAGAGGGAATAAAGATGAGAAATCGACGATTCACAGAGGGAATGATGCGAAATCGGCGACCCATCGATGGAATGAAGATGGGAAATCGGCGACTCAACAAAGAAATGAAGATGGGAAATCGGCGACTCACAGAGGAAATCAAGATGCGAAATCGGTGACTCACAGAGGGAATGAAGATGAGAAATCGACGATTCACAGAGGGAATAAAGATGAGAAATCGACGATTCACAGAGGGAATGATGCGAAATCGGCGACTCATCGATGGAATGAAGATGCGAAATCGGCGACTCAACAAAGAAATGAAGATGGGAAATCGGCGACTCAACAAAGAAATGAAGATGGGAAATCGGCGACTCAAAAAAGAAATGAAGATGGGAAATCGGCGACTCAACAAAGAAATGAAGATGGGAAATCGGCGACTCAACAAAGAAATGAAGATGGGAAATCGGCGACTCAAAAAAGAAATGAAGATGGGAAATCGGCGACTCAAAAGGAAATGAAGATGGGAAATCGACGAATCACAGAGGGAATGAAGATGGGAAATCGACGAATCACAGAGCGAATGAAGATGAGAAATCGGGGATTCATATGAGTTTATATGGAAAATCAGCTCAAAGAAGAACTAATTTACGCCAAAAAAATTCGACTAAGTCAGTAAAGCCACAAAACAAGAGCTATTAAGCGAGCAGTAGCACTGAATATCTTCGCTATGTACAGGAAGACGGGTGCAATATTCTCAAACGCAAATAGACCGTTTATTCGTTTAATATTGAAAATATCTTGGTAATGATAGAAATCTCAGTAAATAATATTGGGAATTTATTGATTGGCGATTAGCCACAGGAATCAGAAGGTATTACTGGCCAAATACAGCAACAAATAAATTAATTTATGAGCACTAATAGCGTTTTAGGAATTGTAAATACGAGTGTATAAAATGAACTGGAATTTGTTAAAACAGAATAAAGTGACGCATTGTCTTATAAACAATATAAAAATGTTTATTGCTTACTTTAGGTAGCAAAAGAAGATTATAAATATATATGCTATATTGATCAATTATTAAATAGTACTTGCAAATGCAGTCAACACAAAACACAAAAAATTTTATTGTTTACAAAAGGCACATCATTAGCAGCATTAATAAAAGTGCATCGGATACGAAAACGAAAATTTAAACAATTTAGCAAACAATAAAAGTATCAATATTTACACAACAATAAATAAAAAAGTATAAAGTGCAACCTCAGGCAAGCACCATCTGTCTGCAATTAGATTAAAACATGCGGAAAGTGTGTCAATAAAAGTGCACGTCGCACCTAGAATGATCGGAGATAAATAAGCAAAAAATATCGTTAAAACTACTAGACAGTAAAAAATACTTGTTTACCCTGCACACGCTACTAGTGATAGCGCATTTTTCAGTAGCATGCACGAGATATTCGATGCTAAAATTATATAAAATGGAAAATTTGCTTGAAAGTAAAAAAAGGAGAAACATTAGGCTGGATAGGCCGCCGAGAAGAGCGTCAATAATGTTGATTTAATGGCTTGCCTAAAATCGACTAACAGAACAGCTGTTGTACTTTTACTACAACAGATTGCAGTTGCCTGCCATTGGGCAAAAATCTACATTAAAATTCATAAAACAGGAGACACTAGATAGAAAAAATTACAAATCACTGAGTCAGTTCAGTTTTAAATGAAACTAAAATTGTCACCAGCAACAAGCAACCCATAAACCATTTGAATGAATCCAGAAATATATAACATCATTTTAACATTTGAAAAGATTCTTTAAAAAATCAGATTGCAAGAAAACCCTAACACAATTCTAAGAATTTCATACACCACTTTAAGAAACTCAAGCAACATTCTAAGAAACTCATAAACTATTCGAAGAAGCTCATGCACTATTCTAGGAAACTCATACACCTTTCTGAGAAAATCATACACCATTATAGGAAACTCATACATCATTCTAAGAAAATCAAACGCCATTCTAAAAAATCATACACTATTTTAAGAGAATTATGCACCATTCTAAGAAAATTATTTTCCTATTTCCTATTCTAGGAAACTCATAAACTATTCTAAGAAACTCGTACACCATTCTAAGAAAATTATGAACCGTTCTAAGAAAATCATGCGACATACTAAGAAACACCATTCTAGGAAACTTATGCAGCATTCTAAAAAACCAAAAAACACACAATAACCTACGAAATTCTATTCACTTTCTAAGAAAATCCATGAGTGCATAACTCTAACTTGAAGCTATAATTCTTAGAAATTAAAAAAAATTTAAGTATCCTCTGTTTCCGATTCTTAGAAACCCAAAAAATTAATATTTCTAAATTCAAAACGATATTTTGACACAAAAACCTGAAAAATTGCGGGAAACGAAAACAGCAAACCTGAATTAATTTTGCGAATCAGTCTCAAAAGTCTCAAAAAGCATTTCATAGAAACGTAACTGAAAAAAGCTTTCCAAGAAACTCCGCACAAAAGCATTGAATAGCCAGCCAGAATGATCCTTCAGGACTTGTGAAGCAGCGCGGGCAACCTGGCCTGCTTGTGCAAGTTGAGCAGGCGCACCAGAACGCCGCCCTGTCTGATGGTGTGCAGGCCGGTCACCTTCACATTGTCCGGCAGGGATGACGTGGCCGGACAGATCAGGGTGGGCCCGAAGATGATGCCCATGTTAGCCAGGGACATCTTGTTAATTGCCGAATGTTCGTCCACTCGCAACAGGTGGTCGAACAGGTGAGCCAGGGTGGCCCGGTTGGGTTCGGGCAGGTGCTGCAACAGCTCGGCAAATTTGGCGTCCTTGTCTCGGTCGTCTTTGATGTCCATGGCGTGCATGAGCGGCAGGTAGAGCTGGGTGGTTAGCAGCGGCTCCGGCAGCTCGCGCAGGAACAGCTTCAGCAGGCCAGTCAGCAGGTGCACGTCGACGCCGTCCAGGGCGCGGTAGGCCATGTCCGGCGAGGCGTCGATGGTGGCCTTCACCTCCTGGGTGGGGATGGGAGGTTCAGCAAACTGTAAAACGAGCTATTTTTTTAAAGAGCGACATTTTAACGTCAAGAGTGCCATTCCAAAATCAAAACTGCCAATCTGATGTCCATTGAGTGCCATTCTGACATCAAGAGTGGCATTCTGAAGTCAAGAGTGCCATTCTGACATCAAGAGTGGCATTCTGAAGTCAAGAGTGCCATTCTGACATCAAGAGTGCCACTCTGACATCAAGAGTGCCATTCTGACATCAAGAGTGCCATTCTGACATCAAGAGTGCCATTCTGAAGTCAAGAGTGCCATTCTGAAGTCAAGAGTGCCATTCTGACATCAAGAGTGCCATTCTGAAGTCAAGAGTGCCATTCTGACATCAAAGTGCCGCTCTGGAGTAAAAAGTGCCATTATGCAATCATGAGTGTCATTCTGAAATCAAAGTGCCAGTCTGAAGTCAAAAGTGCCATTATGGAATCAAGAGTGCCATTCTGAAATCATGAGTGTCATTCTGAAATCAAAGTGCCACTCTGAAGTCAAAAGTGCCATTATGGAATCAAGAGTGCCATTCGGAAATCAAGAGTGCTATTCTAAAACCAAAAGTGCTATTCTAAAAAAAGATTTTGAAATTAAAATTTGATTTCGAAGTGCATAGTGCCATTCTTAAACGAAGAATTTCATAATTCTTAAATAAAAAGTGCCATTCCTAAATGAAAGTTGTCATTAATAAATCAAGATTGCCATTCTGAAATGAGACTGCTAACCAGAAGTCACAAAAATATAAGAAAACCCACCTGCAGATCCAAGCTAGACCCGGATACCCTGTAGATGCCCATCTCCTCAATGTGCCGCTCGATGGCCCTGGTCAGACACGCAACCAGCCTGGGCACCGAGCTGCCAGCTTCAATCAGCTGATCCAGCGGAGCGCCGAACACGGCTGCCCTTCCAGGCGCAGCTTCGCGCGTCAAGCTCAACAGGCTGGGCACGAACTCCAGGCTGAGGGTGAGCAGCAGGGCGCTGCTCCTGTCGGCCTGGGTCAGGTAGTGACACTTGGCGTAGTAGTCCTTGAGACTGGCGCTGTACAAGCGCAGGTCCAGGTGGCCGACGTTTACCGAACGCTTGTTCTCCACCAGTCGGGTGACAACAAACCGAATAGAGGATTCCGTGCCGTCCAGCTGGATTTGAAATTCTTTTTCAAAGGTTGGCTCGAGGGTCTGCTCCACGAATGGGGTGGCGTGGATGCGGCAGAAATGGTGGCTCAGGTCGTTCAGCTCGATTGCCACGCCGTAGCTGCCGGCTTGCACCAGGCCTTCGATCTTGTGGATCACCACCTGCGGGAATGCCGGTTGGACACATCCTCATGGGTGGGTTCAGGTCATGGACACATCCTCATGGGTGGGTTCAGGTCATGGACACATCCTCATGGGGTGGGTTCAGGTCATGGACACATCCTCATGGGGTGGGTTCAGGTCATAGACACACAATGATCTCAAAAACACATCCTCATGGGTGGGTTCAGGTCATGGACACATCCTCATGGGGTGGGTTCAGGTCATGGACACATCCTCATGGGGTGGGTTCAGGTCATGGACACATCCTCATGGGGTGGGTTCAGGTCATGGACACATCCTCATGGGGTGGGTTCAGGTCATAGACACACAATGATCTCAAAAACACATCCTCATGGGTGGGTTCAGGTCATGGACACATCCTCATGGGGTGGGTTCAGGTCATGGACACATCCTCATGGGGTGGGTTCAGGTCATGGACACATCCTCATGGGGTGGGTTCAGGTCATGGACACATCCTCATGGGGTGGGTTCAGGTCATGGACACATCCTCATGGGGTGGGTTCAGGTCATGGACACATCCTCATGGGGTGGGTTCAGGTCATGGACACATCCTCATGGGGTGGGTTCAGGTCATGGACACATCCTCATGGGGTGGGTTCAGGTCATGGACACATCCTCATGGGGTGGGTTCAGGTCATGGACACATCCTCATGGGGTGGGTTCAGGTCATGGACACATCCTCATGGGGTGGGTTCAGGTCATAGACACACAATGATCTCAAAAACCTTCACTTCAAACAACCAACGCACCTTAAGCGTGCCGATGAGGCCCTCGCTGTCCATATCGTCTTCGGACTCGGCGGGGCTGGGCGACTTCTTCAAATAGTGATAGCCGAGGTCGGTGACCCCGCGCGCCACGTACCGGTGGGCAGCGAGGAGCTCCGCAGCCTCCGCTACGGTCATCGCCGCAGGCTTGGTCGAGTTCAGGGTCTGGCAGTTCTGCAGCAGAGTCTCGCTGAGCAGAGTCTCCCATTCGCGTTTCTCCAGCTCCGAGGAGAGCAGCAGGACGTAGTGCTTTTCGTTGATGCGGCCGACCTTCAGCGGCAGACTGGGCACCGAAACTATCAGCTGGCCCTGTCAGGGTTGGGGAAGATTAGGACGAGATCCCAAACATATAATACTTTATTATTTAATGAAATATTGGCTAGAAAAGGATCTGTGAGCTGTCAATCACAATATAAAAGTTCTGGGAGGCTTTTGAATCACAATATGAGGATCTAAGAGGTTTGTCAATCACAATATGAGGGTCTGGGAGGTTGTCAATCACAATATTAGGATCTGGGAAGATGTCAGGCCGCTCATAACTTGTCAATCTCAACACAAGAAGCAAACCTGTTGTTAATCACAGTATGAGGATCTGGGAGCTTGTCTATCACAATTTACAATATGAGGATCTGGTAGGCTGTCAATCACAATATGAGGATCTGTGAGATTTTTAATCACAATATGAGGATCTGTGAGATTTTTAATCACAATATGAGGATCTGGTAGGCTGTCAATCACAATATGAGGATTTGAAAGGCTTGTCAATCACAATTTGAGGATCTGTGAGGCTTGTCGGTCACAATTTGAGGATCTGGGAGGTTGTCAATCACAATATGAGGATCTGGGAGGTTGTCAATCACAATATGAGGATCTGGGAGGTTGTCAATCATAATATGAGGATCTGGGAGGTTGTCAATCACAATATGAGGATCTGGGAGGTTGTCAATCACAATATGAGGATCTGGGAGGTTGTCAATCATAATATGAGGATCTGGGAGGTTGTCAATCACAATATGAGGATCTGGGAGGTTGTCAATCACAATATGAGGATCTGGGAGGTTGTCAATCACAATATGAGGATCTGGGAGGTTGTCTATCACAATATGACGATATGGGAGGTTGTCAATCACAATATGAGGATCTGGGAGGTTGTCAATCACAATATGAGGATCTGGGAGGTTGTCAATCATAATATGAGGATCTGGGAGGTTGTCAATCACAATATGAGGATCTGGGAGGTTGTCAATCACAATATGAGGATCTGGGAGGTTGTCAATCACAATATGAGGATCTGGGAGGTTGTCAATCACAATATGAGGATCTGGGAGGTTGTCAATCACAATATGAGGATCTGGGAGGTTGTCAGTCACAATTTGAGGATCTGGGAGGTTGTCAATCACAATATGATGATCTGGGAGGTTGTCAATCACAATATGAGGATCTGGGAGGTTGTCAATCACAATATGAGGCTCTGGGAAGATGTCAGGCCGGTCATAACTAGTCAATCTCAACACAAGAGACAAACCTGCAGCTTCTTCAGCTGATCGAAGCTCCGGTCCAGCTTCCTGCTAGCGCTAGTCTTGAACAGATTCCTCATATCAGGGCCTTTGATAGCGGCTGTGGAAGCTTCCACCTTGAGCTTGGCGATCTCCGCCTGCACCTGCTTGATCTTGGCCTTCAGTCCGTTGACTGTCTCCTTGCGCTTGTTCTCAAACTCTGACGGCAGCTTGCGCAGGTCGAACAGCACGAACTGCGCCTTGGGAATGAACCACTTCAGCAGCAGGTCGAACTCGCCGTTGGAAGCCAGCTTCTGTCGGGCGCAGACCAGAGCGTCGCTGAATAGAAACAGCCGGCGAAGCTTCTGCGAGTGCCCGCTGCCCAGCTCCACCACCATCTGCTGCTTCAGCAGGCGGCGGGGTGGCGAGTTGCCGCCGACAGCTCCGGCTGCTGCACCCGGGCCGCCTGCGGCGCCGCCGCCCGTGGACAGGTTCTCAAAAGCCCGGCGCACCTGGTCGCAGAAGCTTTGAAGACCCCGACGGTCGTCGTGGCCTTCGGGAGTCAGTTGAGCCTGTAAAGGTGATTGCGAGCTGGCTTGTACTAATGCGCCTAATTATTGGACTAGCATGTCAATAATTGAACTTTCATATCAATTATTTGACTCTCATGTCAATCATTGGACTCTCATGTCAATCATTAGGCTCTCATGTCAATCATTAGGCTCTCATATCAATCATTAGGCTCTCATATCAATCATTAGGCTCTCATGTCAATCATTGGACTCTCATGTCAATCATTAGGCTCTCATATCAATCATTTGACTCTCATGTCAATCATAGGACTCTTATGTCAATCATTAGGCTCTCATATCAATCATTAGGCTCTCATGTCAATCATTGGACTCTCATATCAATCATTAGGCTCTCATGTCAATCATTGGACTCTCATATCAATCATTAGGCTCTCATGTCAATCATTGGACTCTCATGTCAATCATTAGGCTCTCATATCAATCATTTGACTCTCATGTCAATTATTTGACTCTCATGTCAATCATTGGACTCTCATGTCAATCATTGGACTCTCATGCCAATCATTTGACTCTCATATCAATCATTGGGCTCTCACGTCAATAATTAGGCTCTCACATTAGGCTCTTATGTCAATCATTGGACTCTCATGTCAATCATTGGACTCTCATAGTCAATCATTTGGACTCTCATAGTCAATCATTAGGCTCTCACGTCAATAATTAGGCTCTCACATTAGGACTCTTATGTCAATCATTGGACTCTCATGTCAATCATTGGACTCTCATGTCAATCATTGGACTCTCATGTCAATCATTGGACTCTCATGTCAATCATTGGACTCTCATGTCAATCATTGGACTCTCATGTCAATCATTGGACTCTCATGTCAATCATTGGACTCTCATGTTAATCATTTGACTCTCATGTCAATCATTTGACTCTCATATCAATCATTGGGCTCTCACGTCAATAATTAGGCTCTCACATTAGGCTCTTATGTCAATCATTGGACTCTCATGTCAATCATTGGACTCTCATGTCAATCATTGGACTCTCATGTCAATCATTGGACTCTCATGTCAATCATTGGACTCTCATGTCAATCATTGGACTCTCATGTCAATCATTGGACTCTCATGTCAATCATTGGACTCTCATGTCAATCATTTGACTCTCATATCAATCATTGGGCTCTCACGTCAATAATTAGGCTCTCACATTAGGCTCTTATGTCAATCATTGGACTCTCATGTCAATCATTGGACTCTCATGTCAATCATTGGACTCTCAGGTCAATCATTGGACTCTGATGTCAATTATTGGACTCTGATGTTAATCATTGGATTCTTACGTCAATCATTGGACTCTTACGTCCATCATTGGACTCTCACGTCAATCATTGGACTCTCATGTCAATCATTGGACTCTCATGTCAATCATTGATTCTCACGTCAATCATTGGACTCTCATGTCAATTAATGGACTCTCATGTCAATTATTGGACTCTGATGTCAATCATTTGACTAGAATGTCCAATAAATGAGTGGCACACAATCACTGGCCATCAACCCCAGCTCACCAGCAGCTTGCAGTTCTCGGAATGCGTGACCAGCCACTTGGCGGGCATGGCGATGGCATCGGACACGCTGATCTCCTCCATGTTAGCGCCGGAATTGGCCACGGCTATCATGAACTTCTCGCCGGAGTTGAGCGTGGCAGCGCCGGACGCTCCGCCGCTTTTGACGTTGGTTTTGAACATATCTCGGAACTCGGCGCTGGACTCCAGCTTTGCCAGAGCTTGCTTGGCCCGGTCCAGATGCCTGCGCGCATTTTCATTAATAGTCAGTGGTGAATATACATGCTAATTTGTGTAAATGTAAGTAGTAGCAGCATTAGTAGTAGTAATAGTAGTAATAATAGTAGTAGAAATAGTGGTAGTAGTAGTAATAGTAATAGAAATAGTAGTATAGTAGTAGTAGTATTAGTAGTAGTAGTAGAAGTAGTAGTATAAGTAGAGTAATATTAGTATTATTAGTAGTATAAGTGAAGGAAGTCGTACAATAACTATTTATTATTACTTGTAGTAATATTTCATGCAAGTTACTATCAGACAGGCCAGAAAAAACCCAGACCCCCAAACAACAGCCGCATCACCTAGTATAGTCCAGCACAACGTCCCGCTGCACCAAGGACAAATACAGGTCGGCCACGGCGCTTCGCTCGTTCCACTGGGGCAGCCGAGCTTCCAGGGTGCGCACAAATTGTTCCTGTCAACGAAAGTGCAAATCAGCCGCGTTTGCTTATTTATTAGCTTAGGATACCAAAGGATGGGCTTGGGAGGAGTGCGAAAGCGTTAATAATTTGCGTGCTCATGGTTCTAGGACAATTATTATAATTGCCTGCTTGCTGGCTTTTGTTTGTGGGACGATTTTGTCAAGACTATCAATTTACGAGAACTAATTAAGCGTTACTGTGCCAGATAAAGTATTTTTATGCTATAGGGGCTCTAAAGCAAGGCACTTTAATCCCGCATTGCTTCAGTCCACCCAGCTGAGATAGGGTACCAGTTTGAGCTTCAGTCCGTCAGGACTGAGCAGCTGTACACAGGGCTCCGTTAAAGGCTGCGGCTCTGCCATAAGGTGTGCATCTGAACCTTCTGATCGGAAGGTCGAATGTCTAATTTCTTTGTATTACGTAATCAGGCATTAAACGAATTCCAAAAACTCCAGCGTAAGCTACATAATCCAGAGCTGAAAGGTGATCACCAGATCAAAGAGCTTTTGTTTATGGCTCGATATAAAACTCTCATATTGTACACTGGTTGAAATTTTTATGAAATTGCAGTAATATTGCGTCAATGTTAGGTCATTTATTAACTAACATGTAGTTGCACCCCTCCTTAGCAATAGCAACTAACCTGTATCTCCAGCAGCTCGTCTAGCCGATAGAACAGCTGCTGCACCAGTTCCGGTTTGTTCCTACCAACCCGCAGCTGCAGCGCGTTGGAATACTGCTGCAACACTTTGAGTATGTTCAGATGAAAGGTCTCCTCTTTGAGCACGCGCTGCACCAGCTCGTGTCGTTGGCGCGACTTCTCTGAGGCAGGACAGGGCGGCGGCTCAGGCGGCTCGGCAACCAGCGAGCGGAGCAGCTCCTCGTAGAGAGGCTCGCCGCCGCCGCCTCCGCTGCTGTTGTTTAGTTCAGAGCCTGGTGGCTCGCTGTACAGGCTGAAAGCGGCATCTACTGAGATTCTGTTGCTGTCGCCGCTGCGAGTTGGACTGCGCTGTGACTGCTGCTGCTGCTGCTGATTCTGCTGCTTTCGCACCACAGGCGGCGCCATGTTTGGCTGCCTCTTTCTTCTACCTGACTGCTTACGGCGCTGGACATCAACAAGCGGTGCGTACTCCGGCTCCGGCTGCTGCTGCTGCTCGTCTTTCGGCGATTGGGACGACGACGAATGCTGGTCCAGGGCGACATCGCCGAGGTAGTCCCTCAGCGAGCCCGTCTCCTCGCAGAGCGTGTCGGTGTCTGACTGGCTCGCTGACATAGCCGAGGCTCTGCCGCTGCCATTGCCGCTGCTCGCCGCCTCGACATTGCGACCAATATCGACGCCGGTACTTTCTAAGAAATCGGCGCACTTTCTAGCGAAGCTGACGGTGAGCTTTTCTACACGCAGGCGGGCGGTTAGCTGGTCGACCAGAGCCTGGCGCTCCCGGGCCAGACTGCGCAGGGCCCGCAGCTGCTCCTGAGAGTCTGGATAGCTGCCAATGTCGAAGGCCTCAGGCGTGTTTGGCGCTGCATTCGGCGGCAGCTTGTCGGCAATTAGCTGCAGAAACTCCTGGCGAAAGTCCATGTGGGGAGACGCGCGAACAGGCTAGGGGCTGGCTGGCTGAGAGATTGCTGAGGGATTTACATGACGAATAGACCAGGTTGAAAGCGATCACAGATGGGCTGTTTCGCTACTCAGTTAGGAATTATTAGCAAAGAAATAATATTCTTGAACTTAGTTATTTTTTTAATATCTTTACCCAAATAGGTAAAAGCTCAAGAGTATCAAGATATGATACATAATTTTTTTAATCTGCATACATTGATGACAAAATTTATTACATGACAACAAATATTTTATTCATTTACATATTTACAATTATCAATTTAACTTTAAAATAAAGCTACTGAGGCATATAAATATGTTTTATTATTCCCTTTTATACAGATTATATAGATATCCCTAATGTGAATTACAAGAAAACTCTATGGGAACATATTTTTGTTTGAAATATACAATTCATTGTCTAGTAAATATATTAACTTAACTGCACTGGTTTGCATAGGTTTGTGTTTGCTAGTGCAAACCAGCTTATCAACTAGCTAGCCCCTTGCTTTATGGTAAGTTAGGGCATTTTGTTTGTGGGGTGAGTGTTACCCTTTTCCTTACTGCATTTAGACCCAAAGTTAGACAGGTTGCATATTGTGTCTATTATTACCACATAAAAATATTATTCATTTTTCTACTCTAGGTTTTTTGCTAAATGATAGATGGAATTAAAAGGGTTAAGATGCAATTTTTTAAGTCCCATAACGGCATACTGTTGTTAAATTATCATAAAAAATGAAAAATCTAGATGCCAAATCATTTCCCAGTCAAACTTTAGGATGCAATTTAGAGATTTAGGGTACTGTAGCATCTATATTCAGAGATTATAATCAGAGGTCATAGATATACATTTATTAAAACTTTGCTAATACAATACTTGTATACAAAATAAATTTATTTACAAAAATATAAATAAAACCTTATTTGTCCCAAAAAATGTTTATAGAAATAGAATGCAAATAATATTTAAAATTACTTTATATCTATATTTTAATGTAAAAAGAATTAATTTAATCTATTTACTAAAATAAGTCAATTAAGTACTTAAATCTAATAATTCATTGTCTTACTCTGAATATATTCAAATAGAACTAGTCCTAGGCTTATCTGTATGAAATTAAATTGAAATTACTAAATTAAAAATTAGGTATTATTGCAAATTAATTAATGCTCTTTAGCAGAGTTTAGACCTAGACTGGGTTTATTTTTTGGATGGGCACAGGATGCGAAATTGCATCATGTTCTTAACTTTAGGATGCAAATTCAGGGTTTGGGATGCAATTTTTTAAAAGTCCCATTTCATAGGTCTTTTATTGTGAAGAATTAAGAAAATCAGGATGCAAAATCGCATCCTACATTGAATTTCAGGATGCGATTCTAAAAGTCAAGATGCTATAGCATCCCTATAGCACAAAAAATAAACCCAGGACCTAGAAGTATATTTTATCAATTTTAGGCTTAGATTCATAATTCATATATTGGTCTTTATCTGTATAGACTACTTTAGGCCTAAATTAGTAAAAATCTAAGTTAATAAACTAGACAGAAAAGTAGTAGGCCTAGGTATAAATGCAAATGTGTAGAGTATCTAGGTTATTGCAAACAAATATGTTGCCTATAATACTTGAATGAAATTGTAAGTTAGAATAATAGAATAAATATGACATAAATATGCAAATATTATTATAGAATTTAAAGAACAAATCAGACTTTCACATAAGCCTACACCTACCTAAAAATGTGCCTTTCTATGAGTCAATGACTAGGAGTCCTAACTCCTAATAAAAAGTAAAGCAAGAATCCATGTAAAAAGAAAGGACTGAGAGTTTAAGCTCATTTATTATTTAAGCCAAATAACACCACATTGGACCTGTCCTAGCCACCAACTCTAACATTAATTAATAAGCTGAGAACTATCTAGTCTAGGCCCTAGGTAGGGCTCTCTATGGGAGTCCTAGGGCCTAGTACTTTGTGAATACTATAATCTAGTAGAAGCAGTGTGCCGTAGAAAGTTGGTGCCTAGACCTTACTTTAGAAAGCTTAGAGAAAGTTGGCAGGATATTTTACCAAGACCCTTTGGAAGCATTAAATAATATAAATACCTCCACGTCCAGGTTGCGGTTGAAAAATTTGCGTGTTTTCACTGTTGAATGCGTGCGTGCTATCTTTCCTAGAAGTTGTAGTTGGTTTAAAACAAGCTGCACAAATAAAAACAACGCTGAATTAAAGAGTTTCTAGACGCAATATTTGTTTTTTTCATATCTCGCGCAGCTTAATTCTCAATTCTCTAACTCTGCTTAATTTTTTGTCAATATTTGGGATTTGGGAACTAGACGTGGTGTAGCCAGCAACTTCATTGACACTATGCCTAGGCGTCCGTGTCCCAAGTGCAATTCTGCGATAACTCTTGATTTTAAGCTATGAGAAGTGACAGCCCCAAGACCCAGAACAAAATTCTCACATGAGCAGCTAAGCAGTTAGGCTGGTGTATAATGCTGATGACTATACACATGCAATTAATCGGAGTCCCATGGATAAGCGCCGACAAGCATTTCAGTGCAGACTTAGGGCACCAGGCGGATAAATTAATGTAATGAAAGAAGTAAGCACTTCAAGAAGTTCAGGCTGTTCATATCATCGCTGAGGGACCCGTTCGTTGACGTATTTAGGCCAAAAAGTATATAATTTTTCCCTAGTAATCCGCCCCTATGCATGGTCCGCCTAGCAAGAACTCCCTGGCACAAGTCCTCTCTGTGCCTGCCTAACCACGCGATCATTTCCCTGAAGAGTCCCTTTAGACGGCTATGACAAAGTTAGAAAGCTAAATGGCACTAATTGGAGGTGGAAATAATCCTGTGTTATTCGGGAGCTTGAACGGGCCGTTTGGATGATGCGGTCCGTACAAAGCTTGTTGGCGGCGGGGTTGCAGTCTCATATCTGGGCTGTCAATTCTGAAGTTTCCTCTACTATCTCCTTGCTTGTCTCTCGTTGTCTCCTCCTGTTATAGGACCTAGCCTCTCGCCACAATCTCTTCAATGTCAGCTACCTGCAGAGCCGGCTTCGAGTCGATCAGGAGTGCAGTGGGAGGCCAGTTACTTTCAGGGACTTCTTGACTATATACCCTTTGAAATATTTTCCACGAATCGTGAGTTCAGCGTCCTGTATATAGTCAAGAAGTCCCGGTGTACTTTAAGGTGAAGAACGGTACGGTAAGGCCCGAGTTGTCATGGTAACAAAGGCCGAAACACATCATAAAATTCCGAAATATGATGCAAAGAAAATTATCGTATGAAATTCAAGTTACAAGGGTATAAGATAAAAAACGCTTACAAAATACATGTACATGCGTAGATTCACACAAGACGTCAAGGAAAATATTATAATGTTTTTAGGACTTACTTATATGCAAAAAACTTAAAAGTCGTAAAATCTTATCAGGTGGTCAGTTTTGGCTTCAGGGATGTCTAAGTACTCGTAAGTGACTCGAGTGGTCCTTGCTTGGTTCACAAATCTGCGGTAAAAATGGTAAATGTGAAGTAAAAAATACGAAAGCGTCCAATTAAAAATGTACGAGCTTAACATAAACATTTTTAGAAAAATTACGAGTACAATTACAATTTCTATGGTAAAAAGCGCTTTTAGAACAGAAAATACATGTATTAAGAAAAAAGCTTTTCCAACAAGTAAAAAAATTGCAGCCGTTCTTCAAGCTACAACAAATACCATAGCATTATTAAAAAAGAATAGTTAAACAGGATATATTTTGCCTTCTTCGGGAACTCATAGACGTAAAAAACTATATTTACGCGTATTTTCAAGTACATAGATTCGCTGCAACTGAAACAAGTCGGATGTATGACGCAACCTGCGTATCAGAAGACGTAAACTTTTCGAGAGGGAACCAAATTTTAAGCAGCCAAAAAATGGATTTTATGCAATCAGAAAAGAATAAAAAACTTATCTGATACTTTACGCAATTATTGGGCGTTTTTCTAAAAACCTTTAACAACGCTAACTGTGACACTCCCACTCAAACGATAACTCAACACTTAATGTTGAAGAATCTCAAAGATCAGTCACGAACGTAGAAGTCGCCGCTGCTGGGGTTGCTAAGTGCGGCCGGCACCACAGCGTACTCCAGCAGGTGGCACAGGCGCTGCTGCTCGTTGAAGACCACCGCCTGGCAGCCGGCATGGCATTGGATTAGACAGTCGCTGAGTCCGCGTGCGATGAAAGTCGTAAACAAGCTGCAACCACTCGGGTTGCTCATGCCAACTCGAGTTCCGGTTGCCAGGTCCAAAATGGTTCGCTGCAGCGGTAAATTGATAAATTTACGAATTTACAGGCAAATGCGTGCGCTGCTTTGATACTGCACTGATAGTCAAATAGAGACATATGAGCGCCTATTTTGATTGATTTTAATTCCTCAAGTTATCGAAACTTACTATTAAGGTACGTCAGCTCAAAAACTCGGTTTCTAAAGCTGCCACCGCAGTTTTGAGCTGAGTTGGCCACGCAGGCTTTATTGCAGTCACTCGGAGCCGCGCCTTGCGACCCATAGGAATTGCCGCAACTGCACCAATCACCGTTTTGCAGGCCCATGTAGCGAAAGCCACCAAGAGTGCAAATACTGGCGCACAGCTCGTGACTCATCCGTGAACTGAGAATGTTTGCAAAATCCTGCATGGTATTGGCTTGGATCATAAATTTGTCTTCGATGCGAGTCAAGTTGAGGTAGTTTAGGCCCTTTATATCCCGGACGCTGTTGACGAAGTCCACGAAACAGCCCCGGTCTGAGATCTGCAATTGCCGTTGACAAAGAGCTGGGCCTATCAGATAGAGAAGAGGCAATGAGTAGAAGATGCTGCATATAGCCGACATGGTTCAGCAAGGCTAGATAAAAGATTGCCGCTCAGACTCAGAACTGAGAGGGCCAGAGTTATCAAATGGGACAAAATATACTCTCCAGAAGTTCCAGCAAGGAACCAATTGGCGCCCGCCATATGAAGGGGGTGGTGTTTCTGTGATGACATTTGCAATTTTATCAGGCGTACTTTTCATTGTTGTTTGTTATTCAGTATGCGCGCACTAAAGTGATCGGCTATTTTCTCATTTCTTTTGTTATTGTGCAGTATACGCTAAGTTGTTTTGATTGCTCATGGACTACATGCCTGTGTGTCAGTGTATGACTTAAGGTCAAGCGATTAGAGGTAGGTCGAGGCCGAAGACCTACGGTTTGCAGATACCCTCGTAAATCAACTGACTGTATAAACAAGCCTAGTACAATATGCTAAAAACCACAGTTTCAACTTATTACAGATTCAAAGGCCGAAGGGGAACATCGCATCTTAAACTTTCTAAAATCCCAAATTAACTGTTTCTGTCAGTTCTGAAGGTCAGGAGCAATAAAACATTAGAAAAGCGCTTTCAATGACAGTTATTTTTGCCAGGCGAGGAAAGGCAAGCAGCGTCATTGAGTTTCCACAGCAATTTAGCTTCCCAACTGCCACCGCACACTGCAATTATTTTCTGCAAAAAATGTTAAATTAAATCCCGTAACGGAGGCCGGGGCTCTTCTGTCCAGACCTTACACAGATAAGTTGACGTAAATTTGTCGCTTTTGGGAGTCACGCGTGCCAATGATTGGCAAATGGGGCAGACTTTGTATGCGATGGTCGCGAGAACGGTTGAAGACAATTTTAATGGCGGGAGTTTTTTCCTCTAAATTTTGAGCCTTTAATGAGGCATTCTCTGCTAAAATTATTACCCCGGTATTGCCTCAACTTGATGATATTGAGGATGGGATGGTCACTGCAGAGTCTGTATCGCTGGAGGTCCGCAATTATCCACTTGCATCGCAGATAGACGAATTAGAAGCTCATAAATAATGCTATGGATAAAATTGTAGCGCTCTGTGGAAGTACATGCAGTCTCGGTGTATACACGATACAGAAAATTCTCTAAACTTCTATTTTCGGAATTTAAAATTATTCAATAATAAATTAGCCCGCTGCATGCCAAGCCTGTCATAATTGGCAATGTATGGCAAAATACCCTGGATTTCGTTTAGACTGTGGGGTAATGATTTATCTCCGATAAGATCAAACGGACGCAGCTGAGCAGAGACTCTGCGAAAGCAGATTTCAACGAAAGAGAGTCTTAGTTGGTTGAATCCGCTTAGTTAGAGTCGTTTTTATTCTTCAGGCAAGCCCAGCATAATGGTCGTACCAAGTAGCGATTTTGATTCGGCTGTCTGGGAGATAATTTCAAAAAATTGCAATACAGGGGAAGTACTCGTGGACGGTTATATAATAAACATACGAGCGCATAAACTTTTGCGTCATCTAAAAACTTTCAGCAACGTTGCGGTATCCTTGAAAAAGATATAATAAAGCAACAGATTTTTCTTCCAAAATCAAATTTTGTTCATTTTAAGGACTTATTATAGTGTGAAAATTTCCTTTTTGTTCATGTAATAAAGACGTCGGATTTCAGAGAGATTGGGACGATATTTTATGGAATTATATAGTATTGCGCTGACGCATTTCACAACGGTTGCGAGCATACAGTACCAGCTTATAACATGTACACGCATGGATAATCTGCATTAGGATTAATTTAAAGCCCCCACAGTACACAAAAATATAAACGTAAAACATGATTTATCGTTGATTTTATCCTACCCTGTAAGTTATTAATTTTATCAAACCACAAACTTACACTTTGAGTTTGAGGCGTCCATAGGTGAACACTGAACATTTTGTATTGCATTGAGTGACTATCACTATAATGAGACAAAGGGACAGGGGGAAGGCAAGATCCTCATGAGTTGATGACCTTTCTCTCTTTTTAGTATAGGAATTACCCGAGCCGGCGCTATACCATGAGGAGTCGCGGACGCAGCAGCATCAGGGTGGGAGCTACCTGTAGTCCGCCCTATCTCGCCCAAGCCCACGCTTCTAAGCTGACACTAGAATTACTGATTCAAAGAAAATTGCCGCTATAAGTTTTCTATCACGTTCAATTAAATTTCAAAGTTCAAAAATTCAAGATTTATCAAAGGCATGCTCTTTTCCTTTACTATCTGAGAGAGTAGTATGGCGCTCTCATAGGGAATTTGGTCTGTTTTGTTTACTCCTAATTTTAAATCCTACTGTAGTTCATAATGTACGCGCGTACCTAGGTGATTTAGGACAATAAATCACCTGTGCCAGACAGTCTCACAATTTTTTTTGACATCTAATGGCGCCATATGGGTCACGTGTGAGTCATGTGTCTGCCACTTTATGCCCCAGTTTTATGACATCTGGAAGCTTTATTTAAGTTATAGAAACTGACTTATGACTCCACCAGTCATATATTTTCCGGGGGTTACGGTGGGATCACTTAGTGGGGTTGGGTCACGTGATCCTATCATTAACCAATCAAAAAAATTGACGACCGTTGTAACAAACTCGGCCTGTCTAATCGCAAAAATCGACGATTAGTTTAACAAATCGGCGCCTCCCGCGCCTATTTAATAAAGCACCATCGAGCGCGCCTCAAGGATCAGAGCGCTCCGAAAACTCGATACGCCTAGAGTTCTGTTTAGACGATTCTACAAGCATCATCCCCTTCAGCTTGCGAACCTCCCCTAAGTATTGGCGATCAGCAACAATGATCATCTAGTCAGCATCAGCTAAGTTACATGTAGCCAAAACCAAAGATATCATCAGTTGCCCTTTGCAAGCGAGATCGACAAGTAATAACGCTAGAGATCGAGATCTACCTCGGCCAATGTTTGGAGTTCGATGATGACAGGTATTAATCTGATTGGTTTTGGTGAGAGATCACGTGATCTTGCCTTATGTGGTCCTTTTTTACAGTAATAAAGAGAGAAATAGAGAGTAAACATGTGCGTGTAATTCGTACCAAATAACGACTTGAATTGCAAATTTTTTCAATAATAAGTGCTATTAAATTATATCAGTTTTGAAAAGCATAATTTTTTTTATTATTCGCTGTCCCTTATTGTGTTTCATATTTCACGGTTAAATCCGCACATAAAACAAGAAAAATATAAACAAATCGCTTATTTCATAAAGTCAAATAGGGACTTTTATAATACTCATTCTCAAGGTATGCAATTAAACATAGTATTATTATAAAATTATGTGGATACTTTATTCAGTAAAAAAATTTAGTTTTTTTCGAATTCTCTCTATTCCGGTCAGAGGGCCTGTCACAATCATGAGAATGGAATAGAGTTGCGAGTAAGTGTGGACACGTTATTGATATTGATTTGTGTTACACAAATTGACAAGTTGTTTCCTTTTTACAACTAAAATCGAAAAAATGCGGTTGCTTCTGGAGCAGTTATTTTTATGTCTCTGCATATTTTGTGCACTTCATCATGTAGATTCGTTTACTGGACAAGGTATGTACAAAAAGTTAGAAACAATCCAATTTATTTTCTTTAGGCCTTCATCCTAAACTCATGAGATTTGATGATGGGCTAGCTATCTTTGGTTTTTGTTATTTGCACTGGGAAGCGAAAAAAAATTTTAAACACTGCATGTCTCTGGAATAACTTGTTACAGTAATTAAGTAGGCCCAGGCCAAAATGCTAGGCTATTCTATTGCTATCATTAGGCCAATAAATTTATGAATTTATGGCATAGCTCGATATTTTGAAGCTCTCTGGATTTCAATCAAAATTTTTTTTATCTTTATTTTTTGATTTGTAATTTTGTTAAAGGCCATTTATTAAAAAGTTTTTGAAGAAAGGCAGAGTAATGTTTCAGTTTTAGGCCTATTTATATAATTTTATGAAAAGATTTACATTTTTTTAATGTTCAGACTTTAAAATGATATAAACTATTTTTCCTTATCAATTTTATATTTATTTGTGATAACTCGTGTAATTTATATGATTTTGTATAAATAAAACAAATGGCAACTAAGCTTGCAAACTTTTTTATTTTTACTGAAACATTCTTGACAAAAGCTATGGAGGAACTTGACTTTATGCATTAGAATTAGGTGAATTGGTTTGGCATTCATCTAGGTTTATTTTTATGTGATAGGGATGCTATAGTATCTTGACTTGGAGAATCACATCCTGAAATTCAATATATTAATTCTTCACAATATGAGACCTCTTGAAATAGGACTTTTAAGAAATTTCATCCCAAACCTTGAAATTGCATCTTAAAATTGAAAAGATGATGCCATTTTGCATCTTGTACCCATCTAAAAAATAAAACTAGGCATTCATTGAGTTCACAATCATTCTAGGTTACGATCACTATTATAAGAAGGTATAATCACTATCAAAAGGAATAGAAACTCAAAAGTGCTAACATTTCTAGACCAGTCAATTATAATAAGTTGGTCAAATGGACAATTGTCTAATACCAAAAGCTACGCTGCTCCTATATATTATCTTTGGTATATGATCATTTGCATATTCCCATCCATCTTAAATGATTGTAAACCAAAGCTTGGAAGATAAATAATACAGTTTTTATGCCTGGAGTTTAATAAGCAATATTTATTTACCTATTTATTTAGTAGTGTTGGGCTGTAATGTATGCCTAGCTTTGGTTTGCAATTATTCTAATGAGGACAGCTATTCACAAATAATTGTATATTGAAGTGGATATATAAATGTGACAAACAATTTAGTCACTTTTAATTAATGCCTTTTGATTAACTTTAATCAATTATTGAGAGCTCTCAATTGTGTGATTCCACTTTGTCATTTTGGTTCTGCAATGGCATAGAGACATGGGTGATTGTGAACCAAAGGAATGCAGATTGGTTCATAGATAAAACTACAAACAATTGTGTGGTATTTCAATAAGCATAGTGACTTAAATCATTATAAGTGTGTCACCTCAGACCAATAGTGCCAAAAAACATTTTAATGTTAAAACTAGGTAGAGTTGCCTGCTTTGTGTGCAATAAGAATTGAAATACAAAATAAACATTGCATTTTACTTGGTATTGAATGAGTATTACCAGGTTAATTTAGCCCATTTAAAACACAAAATGGGAGACAAAAAAATAATGATAATTTTAAAAAAATCCCCCTTGGCAGTTGTCATGGACTCTTGCTACGACACCACCAGACGCGGCTTTGGATTTCGTGTCACTAACGGGCCCATCGTGTCCCAGGTGAACTGCTCCATGTTCTTCGAGCCGCCTAACGCCCAGTTGTTCTTTGTTGTTCGTCTGAACTCTATTAAACTGGCCAAGATTGGCAACAGCTGTCCAACGTTCACCGTCTATCAGTTCTCTAGCTGGCGTCAGGACCCCGTTCCTGACGATTGGATTGGCTCCGAGGTGTGGGTGCCAGCTGATCCGGCAGTTCTCATGTCCTGCAACTGCACCAACTATCTGGAACGCTGCTCCAACTTGCAATTTGACGAGACTAAGTCGCCTGGCTTGAAGATTATGCTCACCTATAATCCCGACGATAAGAATGCGGTTGTGAAGCGCCAAGAGGCCTTTGATGTTACTGTTAGTAGCTTCATGCGGGGCGCCTCTTTCACCTGCCAGGAGGGCTACTTTCTGTGCTGGCACTATAAGTACAGGTGAGGTTTAGCCTTATCGGTCTTTCGTCTTTTGCTTGTCTTCAACACTCAATATCCTCTTTCTCCCCCTCTTAATCCTCGTTCTTCCACCCAATCCTCAGTCTTCCACCCTGTTAATCCTATGTCTTCCACCCTGTTAATCCTCTGTCTTTCACCCTGTTAATCCTCTGTCTTCCACCCTGTTAATCCTATGTCTTTCACCCTGTTAATCTCCTGTGTTCCATCCCGTTAATCCTCTGTCTTATAGTCTGTTAATCCTCTGCATCCCACCCTGTTAATCCTCTGCATCCCACCCTGTTAATCCTCTGTCTTTCACCCTGTTAATCCTCTGTCTTCCACCCTGTTAATCCTATGTCTTTCACCCTGTTAATCTCCTGTGTTCCATCCCGTTAATCCTCTGTCTTATAGTCTGTTAATCCTCTGCATCCCACCCTGTTAATCCTGTCTTCCATCAAATTAATCCTCAGTCTTCCACCCTGTTAATCCTCCGATGTCTTTCACCCTCTTAATTATCGGTCTTCGCATCAGGAATCACTCTCGCTCGTGACAATTTTCATGAACAATCTAAATTTTCTGACTCCTAACTAACCCTAGGTGCCTGCCCAACTCCCTGCTGTGCGACGGTTTCGACAACTGCTTTGACAATTCTGACGAGTTTGCCTATTCCTGCACGGGTCGCATTGGCGGCATGGTCCTGCCAACCTTCATCATTATGCTGCTGGGTGAGTCACTCAGCCTCCCTAGAGCTTCATCGTTGCATTCTTCATTGCGTTACTTTCATCTTCATTAATTAAATTTTTTGCACCACAGCTCTGGTCGTCGTGCTGGCCGTCATCATCTGGATTGTCGTGGTTCTGGTTCGTCGCCGAATTGCTCATAAAAAACTGGCTCGCAGTGAGTGCCGACAACTGCTTGTCTTATCCTTTTAATATGTCGTTCGAACGTGACTCATTTGAGATTCGGTTTCGGCTTGAGTTTCAACTCTGTTTTTACTCGTTCCATTCATCCCTCGTCGGCGCTTAATCCCAGATTTCAGGCGCTCCCTTAATCCCCTATCGGTGTTTCGTCCCTGATTTCAGTTGTTCTCTTAATCTCCTATCGGCTCTTAATCCACTATTTAAAGTGTTCTCTTCCCTCTATTAGCGCTTAATCCCCGATCTGAGGTGTTTCCTTAATCCCCCATCTGCGCTTAATCCCCGATCTGAGGTGTTTCCTTAATCCCCCATCTGCGCTTAATCCCCGATCTGAGGTGTTTCCTTAATCCCCCATCTGCGCTTAATCCCCGATCTGAGGTGTTTCCTTAGTCCCCCATCTGCGCTTAATCCCCGATCTGAGGTGTTTCCTTAATCCCCCATCTGCGCTTAATCCCCGATCTGAGGTGTTTCCTTAATCCCCCATCTGCGCTTAATCCCCGATCTGAGGTGTTTCCTTAATCCCCCATCTGCGCTTAATCCCCGATCTGAGGTGTTTCCTTAGTCCCCCGTCAGTGTTTAGTCCCCAATTTCAGGCGCTCCCTTAATCCCCATTAATGCTTTATCTTGGACGCATTAGATTGCTTTATCTTCTTTGGCGCCTTATCTATCAGCCGTCACAAAGTTTTAGTCCCTACAACCAACCGGCCCCAACCCTGGCTTGCCCCCACTTGCAGACGAATGGGGCGAGGTGATCAAGACTTCGGATTATCCTCCGCCCGGTCCGGAGGCCGCCGCCGACCCCGCCATGTCCGCCTCCATGTCCTACCCTATGGCCAGCCTGCACCGCGGCGACTCGTCTGGCGTCTTTGAAGACGCTGGTGACGGCGGCGGCGGCGACGTCGGCATCAGCGGCGGCACCGGCTCCAAGCTGATGATGATGTGAATGAGCTGAGGCTAGCTTCGTTTCTTGTGACTTCGCACGCTTGTGACAACTTTGGTTGACTTTTCATTAGATTTAGAAACGGCTAGGTGTTTGTTTTTATTTGGGATTTTAAATATTTTAACTTAAATCCCTATGAAGGGACTACTATCCTCAGACTTGGGGATCAAAATCCCCAAGGGCTCATTCGAAAACTTGTTGGTTTATTTTTTAAGATTAACCAACAGGATTTTTATTGTAAATAATAAATTTACTGCTAATGTTGTTTTGTACTTTATCGTCCTAAAGTAAATTAAAAAAATTAATTAATTAACAAAATTCTCGTTTTTTTACCGTTATAACAAATATTTATCGCTGCTCTTTTCACTGCCTACTTATAGTAACTCGCCGTTGTATTTTAATACTTTTAGCTGTTTACATAATTTGTCAAATTTGTGTGCTTCCCACGGCCCAGACAGTATCTAAAAAAACTTTTTTGACTGTTACGAAGTTTTCTATTCATTCCGCTTCCAACAAACTTTTTTTGCTTTTGCTGTCAGTTTTTGTACAATTTTAGTAGCATTCCATCGCTCAACATTCCCTTGCTAGCATCTTGTGTTTGTGCTATTTATATGTGCTACTAATTTACATAATCAATTAACAACGACAATATATTTAGCGTTGCTGTATGTCCCCTCTTTTTGTCCCTAAATTTTATTTAAATTGAACAATATTTTTAGTTATTATCATATTTAAGTGACTGGGATCATAATTAAGCCACTAAAATCATAATTAAGACATTGAGATCACAATTAGGCCACTGAGGTCATAATTAGGTCATTGGGATCATAATTTAGCCACTGGGATCATAATTAAGACATTGGGATCATAATTAAGCCACTGGGTTCATAATTAAGTCAATGGGATCATAATTAAGCCACTAAAATCATAATTAAGACATTGAGATCACAATTAGGCCACTGAGGTCATAATTAGGTCATTGGGATCATAATTTAGCCACTGGGATCATAATTAAGCCACTGGGATCATAATTAAGTCAATGGGATCATAATTAAGCCACTGAAATCATAATTAAGACATTGAGATCACAATTAGGCCACTGGGGTCATAATTAGGCCATTGGGATAGTAATTAAGTCACTGGGATCATAATTAAGACATTAGGATCACAATTAGTCCACTGGGGTCATAATTAGATTACTTTAGCCATTTCAAATTTTGATAATCTTACCAAAGGCAGTGTGATAAGAATTCAAGTTGTAGTACAAGATTCACAGTAAGCATTTGCTAACTCTACTCATTGCCTGACTTGAACTTTCAGATTTGCCAGCTCTAGCCATGTCTGAAAAGGTGACCTGCCCCTTCAACAGCGTGCATGTTGTTGAGCGACACCGGCTGATGAATCACATGTCCCGATGCATCAAAACTTACAAGGGCGGCCGGCACACCTCACTGCACTGCCCCCTAGATTACTCGCATGTTGTCGAGGCTGGCAAAATGAATGAACATCTCGCCACGTGCAGCCAGGTTTGTATTATATTTCTTATTTTTATTTTTTTAACTTTTCTTTGGCTCTTAGTAACGAACCATTTAAACCGCAAAATCGCCTATTCAGGCCATAGAATTGTTTATTCAGGCCTTAGCATCACCTATTCAGGCCGTAGAACCGCCTATTCAGGCCATAGAATCGGTTCTCTAACCCCTAGAATCGTCCCTATAGCTTATAAAATCGCCTTATCACTTTTCCTAACCACCCTGTGCCTGTTCCAGCTGGCCCTGGCCGCCCCCCTACTGAGCGTGGACCTGAACACGGACGTGGTCACCGGCAATCTCCGACTGCCCGAGCAGCCAAAAACGATCAACGAGCTGGTGACGGCTGAATGGGACACGCCAGAGTTAGACCAGCAGCAGCAGCAGCAGCAAGCGCTCCATGCCAATCAATACGCTGATGACGCTTCCACTGTTGGATTTTCTGTCGGCGGCTCCGAGTCGGGCAGCACTTGCAACTTCAGCTCGGTGCTGGCTGGCTTCGGCCGCGGCAGAGGTCGCGGCAGATTCCCGACGCAAATGAGCGGCAACGGCAACGGCAGCGGCAGCGTCGGATTCGGAGTCGGCGACGAGGATTCGCTGAGGTCGGCGGACTACCAACCGGGTGACACGGTGCCCGGAGGCTACACACTCAGGCGCGTGTTCTATCCCAGCGGATTCGGGCCGCGCGGTCGCTTTGAAGTGCGAGGCGATATTTGAGAATTGGAATTCAATCCTTTAATAACTTTTTGACTGACTAAAAACTGGTGCTTTTAACTGACTGTTGTGACACTTGCGTGCGTCTTATTTTTGTCTATGAATTTATTAGTCGAGATTAGCCTTGGATTTCAAACGGTTAGTCGGGTGTGTATTTTTTTACTAAAAGTCAGGCTAGTTTAAACTTGCATTTATAATACTTGGCTGATAGCATCATAAAAATTAGTTTGCATGTTGTTAATAAAACACCGATTCTAATCGCGATTTGTTTTTAACAAATCGATGTTATCATTTTGTAATGAAAAGTCAATAAAGGGTTGCGTTTTTCTTTTAATTTTTTGGTCGTTTTTTGGGAAAAATGACTAGTAATGTAATTGACTCGAGGATAGTAGTTGTTCTATATTTGTTAGTTAATTGTTGTTGCTACTCAGGCTGGGGGCAAGCAAGCTTTAGCAATCGGCATCAACGAATTTCAAGTCTACAATTGATGCGCATTTACACATTGCACAAGTGGCGGGCGGGCTAGTACAATAAAGTAGGCAAACTCCGTACTGTACGCATGTAATTAGAGAGTCCACTGCCAGAGACCGTTAGATAGGAAACAAAAAATTATAATTAGCTAATCCTGTTCGTTAGCACACTAAATCAGCAAAGCTTTAATTAGAAGTAGCTTCGCTCAGACAAATACAAGTTTCTGTTGTTAAAATTGAGCTACAGCGAGTTCATGCATGGCTGCAGGTTCGTTAGTGTCTATCCAAACAAAAAGCGGAAGTCACTGGCTGAGCCGCACTTGGCGCCTTACAGCTCGTCCTTCTTCAAATCGTCCAAATGCTTGCCGTAGTCCGTGGCCTGGCTGCCCACCCACAGTTCGTGCTGGCCGAGGATTTCGTCCTTGGTCAGGACGCCGTCCTTGTCCTTGTCCGACTCCTTAATGAGGTGATCGGCCTCGGTGGCGGCTGAGTCCTCGAACTTCGGCATGGTCCAGGCCTTGACCTCGTCGCGGTCCAGCTTGCCGTCGCCGTTCTTGTCGTACTGTTTGAAGTGCTCGCTCTCGGCCTTGGCGGTCTCGGGGTCCATCTTGTCATCGCCCATGAATTCCTTCTCGTCGACGAAGCCGTCTTTGTTCTTGTCGTAGTCGTTCATGGTCTTGTCGATCTCCACCGGTGCCATGATGTCGTAGTTGTGTGGGTGGGTGAAGTAGGTGTACTCCTCCAGGTCGAGAGATCCATCATGGTTGGCATCGGCCAGGTTAAATTTCCTCTTGTCCTCCGCTAGCATGTCCAAGAAGCTCTTCATGTCAGGGCTCTTGTCCTTCTCGAACTCCTTCAGCTCCTCCTCCTTGTAGCCGTAGGCCTTGTGCAAGTACTCCGGCCAAGTCACTTTCTTGTCCTCGTTCTCGTCGTGCTCCTCCATCTTGGTGGCGGCATCCTCTTTGTCAAGGCGCTTAAACGAGTTGACAATCCAGTTGGTGAGCTCGTTCTTGTCAATCTTGCCATTGCCGTCCGAGTCCATCCGGCCGACCAGCACAGCGAGGCGCTTCTTCGACTCCTCCGGCGTGAGGTCCTTGAACTCCTCGGCCTCCTTGTGCGAGCCGGTGACGGCTTCGTGATCGAAACTGGCGTCGTGGTGCCCGTCCTTGTCCGTGTGCTTGGCCTTGGCCGAGATGTCTGGCTCGCCTTTGGGCCGCTCGGCAGCCGACGCAGGCGAGCCGAGGGCGACGAGGGCCAGAGCGATGGCCACAACCAGCAGTCGGCAGTTCATGATGTTGATGTGTTTGAGTAGCGGAGGTGCAGGAACAAAACGATGCGCGGCTGAGTTGTTTTGTTGGTGGGTTAAGTGACTCGTGTGCTCAGGCCAAGTTTACGGTCTTTAATACGCCGTCCGCTCGAGCACTCACTCCCCACGGTCCGGTTGGGGGAGCGGCTCGGGAACAATGGAAAAATCGTTTAGACCACGTCATGCTTGCCGATTGGTGGAGGGAGGTTTGCGTGGCTTCTCACTGCTGAAGCTACGACTATAGTGGCTTTCGGAGGGAAGTTAGACTGCTTCCAGGAGCAGACGGTTTTTCTTAGCCCGACAACCCCAAGGCAGTTTTCAAATGTGCCTCAATACGATATTCATTTCAAATCCCATGCATGCTGTGAACACATTTGCAAAGGAATTGTGCGAACTCCCTTCTGTGTGAGGGGCGCAGTTATTTTGCTCCAAAGAAGCAGACTGTTTCGCGATCCCAATGGGAGAAACTTGGCTTAAAAGCCGGGACAGACTTATCACCCTAGCGTGGTTTCACTGGCTTGCCCGCTGAATATTGGCGGCCTTGATCCTGCCCCTTCCCAACCCGGCTAGCATTACGTGGTCCACGTCAGCTCTAAACTTTAGCAGCCACCTCGCCACTAAGTCACAACTTGAAGCAAGTTGGTGCGAATTGTATCTAAGTTGCTACTGCAGCCCTCCTACTGCGTGCTAACTTGATCTTACTGGACCGAGGCAGCTTGCTTTTTCTCTGAAGCTACGTTGCTTTGCAGGCTCGCGCGAGCACGTACTCGCGACGCGCACGTTAGCTTGCTGAGTCATAGTGCCGATATTTACGGTCTTTGATGCGTATTTTAAATACAACACCTGCCTCGCGAGTTTTAAGTCTCTTAACTAAAATTACACGGTATATATTATTAACAGCCCGTTATCAATGGGTTGATAATTCAAATACCAGCGACATGATCAAGATTTGTTGCTGGTATCCATACGTCTTAATTTAGCAGATGAGCCATTTGTGAGTATTTTTGTCTCCAATTACTGTATGCACCGAATGCGTTCTCCATGCATAACAGTAGCTCGTATAGATGCGTTCATAAATTCACAGTGACGCCCTTCGATTCCTGCCTTCCGTCGTCTGTCTTAATTATCAGAAAAAATATAAGTACATGTAGCTCGTAATCATACGCTCTGTAACGCTTGAAATATTGCACCTATATTTTACTATAATATAATAAAGCCATTCCTTATATAGGCTGCACACTAACTTATAGTCTATGGATAGACATTAGCACAAACTGTGTCGCTTTGAACCTATTGAGAATAAAGTAGGCAGAGAGCTTAAATTAGCTTGAGAGGAGAGAGCGAAATAGTCATCATGGCCGACTCCGAGCCGTCAACCGTGTCCCAACTTCTGCCTCCGCTACTGGAACTATGAAGCTCTACACCTAGTGATGAGATCTCAAGTATCCTCCAACGGAGACGAATGCAAGGACTTAATTGGTGACTCTAGGGCGTATCTGGTGGAGGCTGCATGAGCTATGGTGCGACTGCAGAGGATGTCGATAATGAGCTGGACGAGTTGGACAAAGCGGAGTTGGATGGAATGCCAGGAAAGTTCAAATAGGCAAATGGCCGACTTTGGTAACAAATTTTCTCAAATTCCTTTGCAGTGAAAGTCTGCGTACTGACTTGTCTAGCTTGGATAACGGAACGTTGAACCTGGTATCAACCTGAGCCTGAGGCCCGGTATCAACTGATCAACAGAGCTTATCATTGTTGAACTGTTATTATTTTTTTGTTATCATGGAAAAATAAAATACAGTTTTAGCTACCGCTTGAACATGATGACAAAAAGTCTGAAAGTACACGAACAGTCTTGTTCCGTTGGAAATTAACACGCAGTCCACATGTGTGTCAATGTCACTGAAAGTGCCTAGCAATGACCATAGACATAAGCCAGACAATCCCCCATAGTACTCAAGCAAGAACATCTTAAGTAAAAAATTTTTTTAAGAAACACCCGTGTCACGTCCTACTACGAGATAAACGCCTTATAATGCAGTTTCTTTGGTCAGACAGTCAGAGGCTGCAAATAATGGGTGGTTAATAGGAAGTGAGACTTTCAGTTAATGGCCAAGGCCACGAACGCGCAGCCTCTGCATGCGCGCTCGTGGCAATTTGGCCATTAACTGAAAGTCTCACTTCCTATTAGCATCATTGATCGATTTGTCTATGGTCAAACCGGAGGTCATTAACATTAACCGGAGGTCATTAACGTGAAGAGACATTTCGAACAATGGTCCCGAGGCGCCTTTATAGTATGTAAACTTCACATACACCAAAATCAGCACAAGAGAGATTTGTACCATAGACTAACCCACAGAGTGGAAATCAGCCCAAGAGAGATTTGTACCATAGACTAACCCACAGAGTGGAAATCAGCCCAAGAGAGATTTGTACCATAGACTAACCCACAGAGTGGAAATCAGCCCAAGAGAGATTTGTACCATAGACTAACCCACAGAGTGGACGCAGGATAATATGGCTCACTGAACAGCTTGAATAGAATATAAGAGCTCATTTGATTTCATTCGTCTCGCCTACTTCTTTTTAATATGGACGACTTTGATTTGTCCTTCGATCAGCTTTTGCGGATTTAGACGCAGCAAATGAGACTAATTCAGCGTCAGCTGCAATCTCCGACAGCGATGCTACACCAAGCGTCGAACATCTGACTTCAGTGAGACCGTTTGGACCGACGCCGACCGAGGTTATCATTTACTTTAAGTGACAGTAAGGAACGTTTACTGTCACCTGTTACCAATATACATGTACTTTGTTTCCGTTTTTTCAAAGTAGGCCCATTATTTAGATAATGGGCCTGTGAAGCCGGACCATTATCTGAGTCATTACTGGAAAGTCCTTCGCACTGGAAGTGGGAACGGCCATAGACGGCCCATTCCCGGATTAGAATGAGCCAAATATACCAGCTTTTTTGGTGTATACGGAGTTTGCCTTATGCCTAAACAAGGGCCTTCTAGTGGTCCTTGTACTCGAGTTGAAAGGAATTATATAAATGTAGATTTATTGGAAATTCTAAAGAAGCTTTACACGACTTAAATGAAATTGACTGGGTAATTCGATAAATCGATAGACGAATTCTATAGGATGTCAATTTTTAATTAAAATCAAACTGTGCTTGCAAAGATTCATACAAAGTCCATAAATGATGCTTGAAGTGTTCTGATTAATTTCAAGGATACATCCTATAAAATACAGTCCAAAAAGCAAGTTGTTTCTTTGCTTTAAGAGAAATTCTGATACTTACTAATAGTTATGCCATGCCACTGGAAGCATTATACGGCTTGATTCTAAGATTCCAGATTTTTTTAGATTTACCTGCAACTGAATAAGTTTCTAGAGGGATTTATTGTAAAAAAGTTTTTTGGCTGATTGTGAGCTATGGTTGTTCGTTAAACTTCCGATAAATAAGTTGACAGCAGAGTGTAAAGTCAGTTAAATCGACAGAAAACCGAATTTCTTCACTAAAATGGTAGCAAGCCATTTCAAATTATGCATTTAATACTAAATCAATTACATTTAATTTTTTTACGAAAGAAATAAATAAATCATTGTGATACATGTAAATTATTTCATCTCCATAAATGTAGCATGTATCGATATGTTAAGCAAAAAAGGCAAAAATTTGCCTGCTGCAATGGACTTATTGTATGACAACCGATCCAAGTCATTTTATCGCTAGCTTGGTCACCTAAATTTTTCACAAAAATATCTCTACCTAGTACTATGAGTAGTTTAAATAGCTGTGTCGAATGCAGTTAACTAATTTGGCCGACAATCCAAGTTGGACTTTTTCTCGGTTTCTTGAATGCAATTTTACGAATATCAGATATTCTTTAAAGCAAGCCACGTATTATCTACTCGTTTTGTGGAATAAAATTAAGATTTGTTGTTCGAGCTTCACCTTGTTCAATCATCAGACGTGATTTCTCACGAACAGAAATTTCGTGTAGAAGCTGAGAGGGATTTGATGAAGCTTGGTGTAGCCGGGCACTCCGTAGTCGGCCATGGTGTGATTCCAGAAGCGCTCCTCCATGCACTGCAGGCCAAATCGCTCGAAGTTGTAGTAGAACTTGTTCACGAACAGCTCGAAGCGCCGGTTCATCGCCGGCAGGTCCTTGACTCCCCAGATGCAGATCTGGCGGACAACTTTGCGCGACAGGCAAGGATAGCCAAACAGGCCGTAGATCCAGTTCTTGTACCGGTTCAGGTAGGGCTGCTTCACGTTGTCAGTCAGCCAGCCGGTCTTGTCTGCCCCCGGCACCGGCAGCGCCTCCGCGTTGTGATTCAACGTGGCAAAGAACGTCTCGTCCGGTATGTTGGGACTTGTCACGTGTTTTAGTAGATCGCTGATCTTTCTGCATTGCGGGTGCGGATGAAGAGGGGAGAAATACATTGAATCAACAAAGGGGAGAGAAGGAAAGGGAAGAGACAAATCGTAAGCGTTAAGGTGGAGATACTGAGTGCAGATACAGAAAATAGACATAGAGGGTAGAGATAGATAGACATAGAGATGGAAGTAGATACAAGGATTAGATCGAGGAGAAAGGGGTAAGATATGGATTAGCTAAAAACAGAAGGGGTAGGAGGAGAGCAATCGAGACAGATTCAACAAGGCAGAGAGACCATGAAGGCAATAGAAGTGGAGCAGCAGATTGAGTATTTTGATGATGGATGCCTCGTGTCCACATTCCGAGATAAAATGAAATCCTCATCCCGCCTTGGTCCTCACCTGCCAGTCTCGGACAGGGCGAACTCCACGAATCCCCTGGTGACGGCGATGTGCACGGAGCCCTTGTACCAGCGAATGGAGCGAGTCGAGCCGTCGGGCAGCTGCACGCTGACTGGTTGGAGGCCGGGCCGCGGCCCCGCGTTCTCCAGGTTGTTCGCCCCGTTGAGGCCGCGCAGGATGCGAACAAGTTCGCGCATGGTGCGCAGCGGGAACTCCTGGCCTGTCAGATTGATGAAGTAGCGCCACCTGTTGCTTAGTGACAACAGCTGACGCATGCACGTGAGATCGGCCTCCAGCACCGAGAAGGTGCCCCAGCGGATGTCCTGGCGCGGGCTGGCCATGATCACATTGTCCAGGCAGTTGGCGTACAGGCTGGCCGCTCGGCTGAAGACGGGACTGGACTTGGCGTCCACGTGCAGGCAGTAGAAGTGCTCGGGCCGGTAGACGGCGCGGAAGAGCTTCTCCGCCTGCCAGTCGGGTACAAGGGAGTCATGTTGACGGCTACAAAGACCTCTAAGGATGTGGAGCTGCGTAGCCAAAGTCCCATTCACGAATATTATGGCAGACACAAAGACCCCATGATGATAATAAAAATACCAATACTGAAAATCAATTCTGGCCATCATGGAAGAAGACAAAGATCCAAGTTTGAGCTACGTGATGTGGTAATACCAGGAACCATGTAGAAATGCGAGGTAGTTATCTACAAAGACTAATAATCTCTGTAAAGGCAGTAAACAACCTACCACTATCGGTCCCACCGACGCACCTGATAAAAATCCTTAAACATGAGGATCGAGAAGGCCACGGGAAAGGCGGCCTCTTCTTCGCTTTGCGTTTGCATCACCAGCCGACCTCTGATCTCGCGGCACGAGGCCGAGGCAAAGAAGGCGTCCGGCCGATAATCCGGCGGCTCCGGGCGGCTGCCGCTGAGCCTCAGCGCCCGGCTCTGCTCACCAGCGTCGCCGTAGAAAAGCTTCGAGCAGGAAACCTCCGACACGTGGACGGCAGCTCGCCGGAGCTGTTCAGTCGAGACCTTCGCTGCTCTGCGGCCTGGTGTTGTCTGCTCGATGGCGTCAGATTCGTGCCCGACACCAAGACTAGCTAGCGGCCTTGATAGCTCGGCAGTTTTCAATCCCTGCTCGATTGAATTCCAATAGTACAGCAGCAACAGCGGCGCGGCTGACGCAACGGCGAGTAGGGCGCGTCTGAGGTTGCACCGCATCGCTGCCCGTCTGCAAGTAAAGTACGCGATTAGTTTGGTAGGCAGGTTGTAGATTTGGACAGGACTGCCTTGCCGACTGTCTAACCAACTTGACTTAGTTTCTACTGGATTCGTTTTTCTACCCCAGTGTCTACTTGACTGTCTAGCTACTACGAGAGTATCTACTCGATTTACGGTACGTACGAGGGTACCACCTCTCAGCGCCTTTAAGACAATCATATATAAATGACTATCTAATAGACTGTAAGCATGATTGTCTACTGAATTGTCTTTTCTAGCTGTCCTTGTGTATCTGAAATTATGGTATCCAGGCTGTATGCTGTACGACTGGCAAACTACAATACTTTTGTGACAAAGAAGTCAGTTGAAAGGGGAAAAATATGACTGTGAAAGGTAAGCCTAGGTAAAAAATTTCTGGACGTTAAAACAAAATCATATCGATTGAGTTTTAGTCCGGCTTTTTTTGCAACCTAAAACTGACAGCATTGCAGAGAGAATCTCGAATTGACAGTAAAGTATAGCACACCCCCTCTCCTTGCTGGACGGGAGTTCCAATCTCCTGTGCATTTCGTCTCGATTTGGAAATTCTGAACAGCCAGTCAGCTGGCAAGGAACCTCAAGGCTCGCGTCTCAAAAAACATTTAATGTCATTTTTCCTGGCCTAATCATTCAAAAAGAGAGGCGCAGTGGGGATATAGGGGCCACTTGTAAAGAGAAATTATACCGTAATTTTGTTTACACACATGCTTGGACATGGTTTTTTTGCGGAGGGCTTAGTAGCAAAGGGGAAACACATTCTGGCAACCACGAACGGATTTCTGCTAGTCCAGAAAATAATCTCTTGGCTGAAGTACCCGCTCTGCCTATAGCCAGTTTCAGGAAAATGCGGATTTAGCAGATTAAAATATGGTCCCCTGGCCTAAGTTTGAAAATGTGCTTTTTTGACGAAAACGACTTACGCTCTTATACTTATAGGGGGGAAAGAGATTTTGTCGGCTGTTTCAATAAATTCCATGAGGATAGCGTCAAAAAAATTATATTCATCATCTTGAAAAAAAACTTACCACAAGTTCAAGCTAGTGATTATCCGGCTGCCATTATACTAATTAGAAAACTTCTGACTAAGATGAGAAATGCTCGAAGTGCGTCGCACACAAGGCAAGTTTGATAGTAGCTCACTCAAATAAAAAATGCTGAGCCTTAAGGAGCGTTCTGAAGAGTAAGTAGATAGCGGCAGGGTATCAGTTGAAGACTGTATCGCTTGTGAGTAGCTTTAGTGCTCATTGCTCACTCTAAGGAGGGGTTGGCGGTCTTCTGTGTGATTTTATCATTTCTAATGTAATAGTCTTTTTGACAAAACGCCGCCGCCTCTCTCCCTACCAGCAGTGCGAACTGTCCAGATATACAGCTCCACCAGGCCCCTCCCCTGACTGGACTGTACTTTTTGCACTGTAGATATTTGAGGGTGATGTGGGTAGGTATGTAAAGATGAGGCTGTGAACGAGGGAAATAAATAGCCCGTTTGCTTTTGGTACTTCCCTCTCCCCTCGGTGCGGTACAGGCCCACAATAGGGGGGAGTTGGTGAGAGGGTGAGAGAGTTAACTCGGGCTTTAGCAGAGCGGGGGTGTCTAACAGCTTTACATTTCGTCTTTGAGTGTACAATGGAAGAACGCGGGGGAGGGAGGGGGTGAGAGAAACGGGGACGGGTGAGAAAAAAAGATTGGAAACGTGTGTCAGCACAGGCTAGTGAGAAAGCTCCGCAATAAAATCTGTTTTTAGCTCCAGAAATAGTATTACGGGTTTTATGCAGTGGGCAGTTTTCTACGTAAAATATTGTGATCTAAAGAGGCGTAAATTGCCCTGCTCCCCATTCTGTTTAATATGTATATCAAATAGGTGAACTGAGCAGTAAAATCTTTTAAAAGAGACAAAATAAATGCTTTCGATTGCTTTACATGCGACTAAAAAACAGACTGAAGTTAAAATTCGGGCTGCTGCTCGTGAGAATCCTGGAAAATCTAAATCCTGGGCATCAACCTCTTTTGAAAAAAAATACGATTGAAGAAAAATGGCTATTGTATGAGAGAAGCATTTCTCTGAATGGACGAAGAATTAGTCGACATTTGACAATTTAGGCCTAGTATAGTCACAAAAACCTCTCAGAATCTCGACCTTGGCTAACAACTCTCTCAGAATCATTTTGTTTATTATCTACATTAGAAGTTTCCTTTTTTGAATTTTTTAATCCAAATTGATGCATAATTTAGAAATGAATTAAATACACCTTGGCTACTAATAGTAGTAGACTGAGAAGTCAATTTACTTCTTTGGTAAACCTAGTTAACATAAAAGTAGTTAAAAATCAGGATAATGCACAATTTTCAGATAAAAAGTAATGGCAATTTGGCCGACAAGCAGTGAGCAGATAGAAAACTTGCGTCTGAGCTCACAATCGACCCTGTAGCCGGGGCTGTGTGACAGACCGTCACCTCAAGTGCTCTCAAGGGTTTAAGAACCTTTTTTAGGAAAAAAAATGTTGAAACTTTGCGTTACGCCAATCAATGGGTGAAATTGCCCAGCCCCTGACTAACCCCGTGTCTGAGCGGTGAAGTACCCTGTACTGCTGACAGAAACATATCTGCGAAATATTTGACAGAAACAAGGTGACAAGGAGAAAGTTGTAGAGGTAGATTAGGCTTGGCAACTAAAGTTATAGATAACACGCTTAAATTCCTCTATTTCAACGCAAAACAAAATTTGGCGGTTGCGCAAGAGGCTGCATGATAGTCTAGAAAATTTCTAACAAAATTCTCGCATTCATATGCCTATAGGGGGTGTGTGACCGTGTGACCGTGGCCTCAAATGCCGAAGGTTAGCTACACTATACATGTAAAATAAATCCTACACGACTTGCTCTTATGAGAAACTGCTCTCCACCTCGAGGTCTCCCCTGTTTGGTATCTCTTAGCATTTCTGTTTATGAAGTACAAACAAAAAGTTGTTCAGAGCTGCCGCCTGTTAGCTAATTCAGATTTTCATACGTCATTAATTTGTCTTCTACGCGGGCATCCTTCGTCTTTGCAGCTTGCGCATTCATCATTTCAGCCACCATCGCGGATTCCAGCAGCGTGCACGCACGCCTTGGCCCTGGAATATCCGCACGGCGGGGAGATTTGTCTTCATTCAAAATGGTGGTCTTCTTCCGCCTGCGCGCCACATCATTCCCTGCACAGAAATAGGCGTATTGGTTACCGTCATATTCCTTACCTGGCCGTTTTACTCCTTTCCCCGTTTCCTTGCTTATCTCTCTACCCTCCAACAATTTCTGTGTCATTTTGCAGGCCCCCGCAGGAAAACAGCACAGCCAATGCTTTAGCGTGTTGGCTTCAGCCATTAACTTTTGTCGGTTGGGACCGACCAAGGGACAGGCAGAACGAAAGACACACAGAGAAGTGCCTATGTAGCAATCCCAATTACTGGCTGGGGGCTGCCCGCATGGCGAGACCGTTAGAACTACCTACCATGACCATGGAGTCCCCTGGAACACCCACCCACACACACACGGCGACTTGAAGGCCCAACAGAAGGTTTTGCTAACCTCCCCTGCCCCTCAAGCCCCGCTGACGTTGCGTCTTTCTCTGACAAGCAACAGATCCCCAGCCTATCCCGAGTTCGATTTAATTCGACTCCCCGCGCAAGGTTGGTCCCCGGAAAAACCAATGAGGCATTGATTTCTGAGTTTCGGGCTGCCATCATTGGTTCATCAGCAATCTGCAGCCACCTCCTGCAGCAGCTCAGGCTGCTTATAGTGCTGAAAAATACTGCTGATAGCTACACTATTGCCACTATTTCATCAAGCTCGATATCGGGTTGCCGTAGCCAACTTGGTAAGTCTCCTGCGTCTCTGTTGTTCGATACTCAATCAGGCTTTTTAATTAGTCAACTAGTCAGTCACAAACCTTGAATAAGTCACGAAGTTTGACTTGAATCTGGGTTCGTTTATTATGGAACTTTTTCTCTACAGTACAGCACAGGTACAGACAAGCTGTTAAAAAAACCGTAAAGTCTTTAGAAGCACTTTATAAAGTGCACAGTTAGTGCACTCACTCTTCTGCTCAGTCTTGCACGAACCTTAACAGGGCGCACAATTAGTGCCCTGTACCGCTCACTCATTCATGAACCTCAACAGGGTGCACAATTAGTGCCCTGTACTGCTCACTCATTCATGAACCTCAACAGGGTGCACAATTAGTGCCCTGTACTGCTCACTCATTCATGAACCTCAACAGGGTGCACAGCTAGTGCCCTGTACTGCTCACTCATTCATGAACCTCAACAGAGTGCACAATTAGTGCCCTCAATGCTCACCCTTTTACGAATCTCAATAGGGGATTGACACTACAGCCAATGTCTCTAGCAAGAAAGGCAAACAAAAATATACAGTAGACGTACTCACAATATCTCAAATACAAGGTCATGGTGTACATCAACTGTTCTTTTCTAGCTCGCATTGTCGTGGATGGTAAGTGCACAGGGCCTAGAGGCAACTTGTGACCTTTTATGATCACCTTTACTATCAAAGCGCGCATCCTCAGATTCTGCATGCTTTTCGAACTACAAAAAGCATTTTTATTTTACTGAAGACCCAGGGGTTTTTTTGAAAGGCAGGGGTTGCCACTCAAAATCAAGAGTTAGCTATGTTTAGCCTTTAGTGGTCTCTACATGGCCCTGGAGTTTGAGGCCGAGGACATTGATTTATCGCTTCAATTGATCGCCACCCGACACTGCAGCAGCCCCGAGCCGTTAACTGGAATTCGTCCCGCCAGTCTCAACGCCCTCCTCCCCAGTTCGAGCAATATTTCCTATATCCATAAAAACTCGCCCCCTTAGCCTTCAGTTTCGACGCGTCTTCACACTTCTTTCTCAAAATATATCCTTGGGCCGTTGCCCAGCGTGCTAAAACCAATCCCTCATGGGCCAGGCAATCTTCCTGTCCTGAGAAGAATCTACTCGGCATGAAATTTGGCTAAATAGTCTGGGTTGATGTTTGGGCTAAATTAGTAAGTACTTTACGTCGTTTATAATAAACTCTTCATCCGGCCCTGTACTGTATATAGGCAATTTTTTAGAGTAAAATGGGTTCAAGTGCATCGCTGAAAATAGAATGCAATTCGCCTCAACAGACAGTGGAATCTGCCCTTGATTCGAGGGAAAAAGTAGACAGATGGAATTCAATCCCCCCTAAGGAACGGTGGAATCTGCCCTAAGGTAGGCGGATTTCACCCTAAGGTAGGTGGAATCCGCTCCCGATTAAGGAACGAAGTATGGAAGGATAGAAAGAAATCCCCTTGTCGAATATGGAAGATGAAATCCTCGAGAAAAGAGACATAATCTACTCTTTAGGTCAGGTAAACATGAACTTGACATGAGTCACACATATTAACGACAGACGACCTGAAGCAACCTGCCATGAAAGAATATTTCTTACCTGATTTCCTTTATCCATAGAGCATTCTCAATTTCTGCTTTGTTTTCTGGCTGACGCAATCCTGTTTCTAAGAAGTTGGCTATTTCTGGGGTATTTGCTTTTACTTCCGTATACTGTGATGACAATATTTTCGCTGTGGATAATCCCCTAGACAAAGGAAGTTGCAAAGTCTTGCTTCTAATCACAAAGATAGCCTGCACAGAATTGAAGACAAAGAAAGAAAGAATGACTCAATAACATCCAGCACGTTATTACAAGACAAATCTGAGCTTGGGATTATTACTACTCGAAACATTTTCTATTGACCACGCCCTCACTGATTAAGAGAAAAACAAGACTCATGGATGAAAGAAACACCGCAAGAAGAGATTACAATGTAGAAAAATAGCTTGTAGTGGACAAAAGCCAGAAGCTCGCATCAGTGCAGTTGGAAAGATCCACAGTATCCATTATTTTCTACATTTGTCAAAGCATCCTGTCTACAATTACATGCTCTTGCTCTGAAAAGCCCCTCGGGGGTCTGTAGTTTGGCTTTCAAATTGGGGGGATACCGAAAATTTAGGGCTATAGAGGGCTTATATTATGCGCACCCGCTGAACCTCTTTTTGCTGATAGATACTGTGGCCAACTTTCAACTTCTTTTCTAGATTGTCTTTGCCTTCTCCTTAAATATCCCAGCCGAAACCTATAACTCTGATGCTCCAAGCTCTGAAATCAGGAAGTCATCAAAATGTGTACAAACGAAATGCTGGGCTTAACAGCACAGCAGGACATCCCGGGACTAGGAGTCGAACCCTAGGAACTTGGGCATCAAATTTCGATGCATTAAGACAATTTGTTTTAAATCGGTCATTTTTTAAATCTAAAAATGGACGTTGGATACAGTCAATTCGCTCTTATAATTCCTTCCAAGCCTGACCTTTATTGCAATGGGATCAGTACTTTGATGCATTTGATCCCGAGTCAAAACTTCAAACAAATGTTTGACAGTTTGCATCAATCAATAATCTTGTTTGATGTTCGGCCGAAGTCATTCATCATCTCTGCTAGGAATTTTCAGCTTATCTATTTTCCAAGAAATCAATACTTTGCTTAAGTGAATTACCGTACTTAGGTACAAATACCAATTTGATCATTTTACCGCATCGGCAGGGACTGCTCGATCGCATTTTATCTTAACAGCGCCACTCGATATCCGAGCCCTCGAAAACAGATCACACACGGAATACCCTCGCCTCCGATCGTCTTGCCTTCCATTCGCTCGGGTTCTAAGGCTCCGCCCCCTTCGACTGCACACTTGATAGCTCTTCACTCATGATGGCCTCCGCGGCTGTCCTGCTTTTAAGCTTGAGCGCGATCTTCAATTTAAAGAGCTTAGGAAATGCTTTCGGAGAGTTGAGAGGGTTGAATAGAGAGGAGAGGGGTCTTCAAGGGAAACTTATTATTGCAAAAATGGCTATCTGTTGCTCACTAGCTTGCTTATCTTACTTTCTTCGTGAGGGAAAACATTTTATGCAATGGATATAGTTGTCCTGGTTTGTTTCTTGATTTTCTTGACCTCTGCTTTTTTGCTATCTTCTATGCTTTAACATCCTTCGTCTCGTTTCCTCCACTGTCATCTCCTCCACTATTATATCCCAAAATTTCTTCTCATGAACCGATGCAAATTCTCCACTCTAAGATGATCATTTCTCAACTGTCTCCTCCGCTCCACTTCTCATATTTCAATCCCTAGCAGCTCCTCATCTTTCCTGCTTTTTCCAGCATAAAACACATATTTTTAAACTTATTGCAATTTTTTATGCAGGAGAAATCGCCTTAAATTCCAAAACCTTTATCGCTTCGTAAAATGATTAGGTTGTTCCAATTTCTTGATTAAATTTCCTAATTCTTCTAGAAATCGGATCATAAAATAATTCCACTTAGCTGATTAGATAACTGAAGAACACAGGAGATCATTAGAAAAAAGAATTAGTTCTGACTTTATTACGAGCTAATTATCGTTTCTATTGTGCGTATAATAATTGATCATGTTAAAACTTGCAGAAAGTAGCTAGTATTTTAGTGCAGAAAAAAAATAACGGCGAAGAGAGCAATACATACTACTTCTGATGCGGCCCTGAGTAGTAGCTTGCGAAAGCATATTTCCAATTACCAGAAGCCCATTTATTAGTTTTGGCTTATAATTCAAGACGGTAGGGCTCTACCACTCTTGATGTAACATTTATACTGGAATAAAAACAGCAATTATTTTACGATTTACATTTTTTAAATCAGATATCAAATCTAAAACAGTCGGAACTTAATCTGCAGCAGCTTCGTTGAAAAAAATGTTGCCCTTAAGTAGTGTAGACACCTTCGTGACTTTAGTTTCTACAGAGCCTAAAGGCTGTTTAGTTAAGAGATCGAAATTCCTGCATCCAACCTTTTGACACGCAAGTTGAACCACTTTAACATTTGGTACGGATGCGGAGCAAGTGAGCGTGCTAGTCAGTGGGAGCGGAGCTTAGAGGAATCTTTGTGGTGGGCAAACGAAGTTGAAACAAGATATTGGGATTTTATTAAGAGTCTGTCCTCGACAAGTTCTTTTTCAAGCCTTTATTCATTTAAGTGAGAATAAAATGTGCAGAGACAGCTTTTCATTTCGTGTTCGAGTGAAATCCTGATTTTGTTCTACAGTGGAACAATTTTCAGTCATTCAGTAGATTTTCCAACTGCTCGGGGAGATTTTTTGTCTGCTTTGGGAGATTTTAGACAGCTCGGGAAATTTTCTGTCAGCTTGGGAACTTCTAACTGCCTGAAGGGGACTTTCTAACTGCTTGGTTGATTTCGGACTGCTCGAGGGGGATTTTCTAAAGGCTCCGGGAGATTTTTAATTGCTCGAGGAGTTTTTCCAACTGCCTCGGGTAGATTTTCTAACTGATTGGGGGTTTCTCTGTTTGCGGGGGGACTTTTTGCCTGTTTAGGGAGAATATTTATTGAACTCGAAGATTTTTTTTCTGGGAACTTTTCGATCTGTTTAAGGGATTTCTAACTGCTCGGGAAAAGTTTCAATTGGATTGGGGGATTTCTGACTGCTCGAAAGGGATTTTCTAACCGCTGGGGGAATTTTCTGTCTGTTCTGCCTGTCTGTCTGTCTGTCTTTTCTACTTTACTGCTGTGGGAAGATTTTTTAGCTGGTTGGGATATTTTCCAACTGATCAGAAAGATTTCTTAACTGCTCAGGTAGATTTCTTACTGTTTAGAAGATTTTCCAAATACACGGAAGGATTTTATGCTGCTCGGGAGACCTTAATTTTGCTGCAGAGATTTTCCAGCTCCTGGGGGAGATTTCTGTTTAGTACATGAGTGATTTAAAATGTCTGTCTGCGCCCCCCCAGGGGGCCACCGAAGAGCTAGTCACTAACTGAAACGCTCCGACAACTGGAAATTGTGCATGAATAGTAAGGAAAAAAGAACAACATTGAGGGACACTATGACCGTGAATATGGTTGTGATGTCGAATGTAGAATGCAAAAAACTGAGAAATTTTATAACTAAAGACTATAATTATAGATTATGGAGTCTACATATATGCTAGATGGCGCCGGGTCACATCTAAATGCACCTCGCCCAAAAATGTCTGTCAGGACACGAGTGGCAGCGCACCTCCTCCAGTGTCCAGCGCGCGGAAGAGCGTGAGCAGAAAATCAAACGGAAGATGCCGAGTTTTTCATCTTCGTCGCCAAAAATCTACCTGGCTCGATCGTTCAGCCTACTCAACTGGCCCAGCCTCCCGTTTCCCCATCATCTTCCTCAGCAGGGAAATGATGAGTTCACTCAGTCAAGCGTGTCTCCAGCTGGGGCGTCACAATTTCAAGGTGAGATTTCTGTTGCCGGAAAATAAGAGAAAAAGAAAGACTGAGAAAGCAGATAATTGCTAACTGGAAGACAAGTGAATGAATTTGTACTTTTGTTAGTCCACCGAAATCCAATACTGCTGCAAAAGAAGAAACTCATTCGATAAAGCATTACTTCGCGATGATGTCGGACGCCTGTTGAAATGAAATGCTTCTGTTTGTTTTTGAGTTCGCGGATACAGCAGGAAATGCTTATAGGAGAAAGTTACATTCGTAAGAAAGGATGAGACTCACAGGAAGACAAGGGATTAGTCGAGAGGAATGATCCGTTTGCTTGCCAGCAATTTCATTATTGCATGCAAAGGCACACTCGCTTACTTTTGTTAGGCCAGTTAACTTAGCAATGGAAAACACAGAACTTATAGTCAGTTGTTCCCATCTGTTTGTGACTATCTTTCATGCTTGCCTGTTCAGAATAAAATGCAACTCAGGTACGTTATTTACAAGCAAGTTTCATCTTTTAGAATTATTTACGACTGTGTTTGGTAAGTACGGGGTATTCAGCTTGTTACAATCATTATGTACTTAAACAGGGTCCCACTGTGTCTTCTACATGTTACAGTCTTATGAAGTACCAGAATGCAAATTACCGTGAAATATTGCTGGCCATAAAGCCCCTGGAGACTATAGAGGCTCCCACAAGCCCAGATATCGCCGATTTTCAAGGAATCTCTTCTATTGGCCACAGCAGCCAGCCAATCAGATTAATCCGGCTACACCCGAGTAATTCAGTCTGCATCAACTAATTTAACTGGACAGCCAGTGCTTCGACTTTCCCTCGCCAGAAAGAGCCGAAAAAACAAAGTCCTAAGCTACCCCACCCAATGAACCCCCTAACCTGACGAAATTAATTTAAAAAACTCCCGGGACCGCAACCATTAGCGCGTCAATTCAAACTGACAATAGAAATCGGTGCTAGAAGGATTGTCAAAGGCGGCTGCAACTCCGAACGCCTCGGCGGTGTCGGCGGCGGCGGCAGCGTTGGCAGCTGCATGGGCGGCCTGCGAGTCCTGCTCGCCCTGACGGCGTGCTGTGGCATTTTCATGGCGCACGCCATCGACAAAGGTGAGCTTTCTGGTAGCCGGCCGCAAGGTCCGGCTCGTGTTGTGCGACTCCAATTTCCCATTTCAGGACGATCGCCTGGACAGCTCCCAATCTGAGACTTGTCTACTTTATATTATTGATTTTATTTCATTCGATCAGTTGGTAGAGTACAGAAAAGTCGCCAGGCATTTCCATTCTCACCGCGCTGCATTCATTTTGAACACAGCCGCCTCAATGGAAGTGGAGTTCAGCCGGGCCTACTGCCAGCAGGATGAGTTCAACTATGCCAGTGAGACAAGTGAGAACGTTTGGGGAACAAGCAGGGAGGCGGCCGCCAAAATCGCACGCATTTTTGGGCCGTAAATTACTCAGTTTTATTGCACAAAGGAGCGCCTTTTCATCGCATTCAAAGCGAGAGCAGATGAGCTGAAGGCCTCGGGGGGCGCGGTGACTCATTAGCTTGCCGGTGCGCGTGCGGGGCGAGCATTTATCATCGCTTTTATTTAGCAAACTTTTGTCTCACGGCAGTAAAAAAATACCCACAAAAGGGCGACATAGAATAGGCAGAAGGCAGCAAAATAGACAACAACTATTCCCTTTGGGGGGAAAAAGACGGACAGAAAGACAGGCAGTTTAAAGTCGACTTCCATTCCTTTCTGGGATTATTTTTCTGGAACCGATTTCAATACGCAGTGTTTGAATAATAGGCGGATCTTCGCTTCCCTGTGTGTGTGTTCGGCGCAATTCATTATCCCTCAGGTGGAGGATGATCACTTCCCATTGGCTTCTTACGCTGGGGGATAAAATCCCTAAAATATGGCTATACACATAAAACAATAATGATATACCTCTATCCCACGGGGATGGTATGCAGCACTCGTTAGTGCCTGCTAGTGCCAGATAGACTGCGGCAATCTTGCGCGCGCATCGCAGCATCGTACGATGGCTTCTTCAGTTCAATCTCTGCACCAAATCCCGCGCTGGCAAAAAAGGCAAACGGCTGGAAGATTTTCGTTGCCAAGTAAAGTCCACGATTCCTAATATATTGTATTTTATCCGCATCACGAGCCTTCGTGAGGCTTGGCTTCGATGGTCGATGTCTGCATCCGTAACAACGAAACGAGCCGCCTTTGTTAGCCTCATAAAATGCAGCAATGAGGATTACTTTCTCGGTACGCTAGCCAGTAAGACCGATTTTTATCCTATCCTAAAGTGACGCAACATTTTTTACTACAAAAAGTAAATGTAGCTACCTGTAGCTCATTTCAAACTCAATCTTTAAAAGCTCCTTTGTCTTTTGGATAAAAATTGTGCTAGGAAAATTGAGACCCTATGAGCAGTGCCTGATTCACCATTCTGTTTTGTTCCATTCTTAATCGTTTGAAAAGCAGCTTCTTCGAGAATGACCTCACCCTGGTCTCTCACTGAGTCAGCGCATTTCACTCATTGAGCCGCAATCCCTCCCTCCAAAGATGTCCCCCGGAAATCCCAAAGCATATTCCAGCAATTTCTGCAGGCTTCAATAATTCCGTGGATAGTTCTGGTTGAAATGTCAACTGTGCAATTTTTGTGCTAATCCTGACTGCCCTTTGTCAAAGCTAACCAATCTATCCGCGCTCTTCATGGTGACATTCTTTGGAATCCCTGACTGCAGAAAGTGGCGAGGCTTGGGTTTCACTCAGGATTCGGTTGAAATTTTAGGTGCCCATCCATCTAAAATCAGTGGCAGGTCAGAGGCAGCTGGCCTAAAAAGAGCTGAAAAACTTGTCAAGCTTTAGTCAAAATTCTGGTATTACTGTCATTGTTCTGTTTATTCAAAATCAGCTGTCAAGGCTCGCTTTGCGGGAATTTAAAAGGGAATTAAAAAGACTAGCTGACTGACAGGCAGCAAATGCGACTACATAGCAATCCAAGCGAGATAGATAGATAGACAGATAGATAGATACATACATACATACATACATACAAACAACAAAACAACAAAATACGCTGTCAAGATGATAAAAAGCAGCGTCACATAGATACATAGATAGATAGATAGATAGATAGATAGATAGATAGATAGATAGATAGATAGATAGATAGATAGATAGATAGATAGATAGATAGATAGATAGATAGATAGATAGATAGATAGATAGATAGATAGATAGATAGATAGATAGATAGATAGATAGATAGATAGATAGATAGATAGATAGATAGATAGATAGATAGATAGATAGATAGATAGATAGATAGATAGATAGATAGATAGATAGATAGATAGATAGATAGATAGATAGATAGATAGATAGATAGATAGATAGCTATATAGATAGATAGATAGATAGATAGATAGATAGATAGATAGATAGATAGATAGATAGATAGATAGATAGATAGATAGATAGATAGATAGATAGATAGATAGATAGATAGATAGATAGATAGATAGATAGATAGATAGATAGATAGATAGATAGATAGATAGATAGATAGATAGATAGATAGATAGATAGATAGATAGATAGATAGATAGATAGATAGATAGATAGATAGATAGATAGATAGATAGATAGATAGATAGATAGATAGATAGATAGATAGATAGATAGATAGATAGATAGATAGATAGATAGATAGATAGATAGATAGATAGATAGATAGATAGATAGATAGATAGATAGATAGATAGATAGATAGATAGATAGATAGATAGATAGATAGATAGATAGATAGATAGATAGATAGATAGATAGATAGATAGATAGATAGATAGACAGACAAACATATAGATAGACAGATAGATAGATAGATAGATAGATAGATAGATAGATAGATAGATAGATAGATAGATAGATAGATAGATAGATAGATAGATAGATAGATAGATAGATAGATAGATAGACAGACAAACATATAGATAGACAGATGTACGAGTATAGATAGATCGATAAACTGTTGGAAGGGATAGAAAGATCAAGAAGTCAGCACTGCATTTAGAAACATCATCGCATGTACTTGCCTTTTTACCAAAAAATTCTGGCTTCTTTTTCTCCCATTTAAAGTTTCCACCTCCTATTGATGGCCCTAAGCCTGGCATTTTCAGGGGGGAATTCCGAAGCACATTAGAGCCGCAGCGCTGTAAACAGGGATAATTGGCCAGCCGCATGCGTGCATTTCTGACTCCTTGTAGAAAGACAGTTTTTGCAACAAAAATTTCTGCAACTATTGCCCTCGCTGTGTGCGGCCAAGGCGCTCAAGGGGAACAATTGACGACATTTAAACACAACTTTCTCAGAAAAGGCTCATGCTAGATTCGCGCACGACTTTCAGATTTGCCTGCTAATTCAGCAATCGTTATTAACTCATTCAAATTGTGTTTTTTGCTCGACTGATCTTGCAGAAATTTTTTAAATAGTATAGCGGTTCCATGATGACTTGAAGCAAACTTCAAGTTACGAAACTAGAAATAACCGAGTTACCAGCAAATATCGCCCCTAGAAGCTAATTAAGAAATCAGTCTCTCTTATTTGCCAAAGTTGCTTCTAGCAGAAAAAGATTTCGTAGAAAAAGCATTACGAAGCAGTTTTGGCGGACAGAAATATTTTCCCTCTGTTTGCCAGAATCTGCACCGACTGCTCGCTGTTTGTGAAGGAACGGCCTTCACAACGCAATCTCAGTGAAAGCCCCGCTGAGGAATTCTCTCGCTCTCAGATTCCCGGGCACCCGGCCCAAACCGCTCCATCTATCGCCCCACAAAGCGTTGGTGCAGGTGAAAGATAAGGGAAAACACTCGTATTCCACGCTGTGCACTAATTTCATATTTCTCTGCTTTCGCGTTTTCGCTAGACTGATAATAGTTTTAAGTAGCTTGCTCGGCTAAATAAATTGCTTCCGCTAGCTAATGCAGAACGGTCAAAGAGGGCGAACCCAGAGGGGGCCTGGCAGAGGAAAAGGGTGCACTTTCAGATTCTCGGGCTCCATTAGGCAGGTTAATTGAAATTCATGAGACTGTTCAAGAGTCGCTAAGGTGTCTGAAATGACTTTTGTAGGACAAAAAACCCCCTTTTCTTAGTGTGACACAAAATAGTTTCCTTTATTTATCAACAAAACAATTATTACCTAAACTTTTCTTCGCATCAAAATTGTTTGGAAAGTCTCTAAATTAAAACAAGCGCATCTAAAAAACTTTTAATGCATCTTTGGTGACCTACCTGGATGATGGTAGCGTCGTTGGTGGAATATAATATCGTCCCCGAATAGCGCAACTACCGTAACAAAATGTCAACCACAATTCAATTCGATAAGCAATATTCGACCTCGTAAATAGTTGCTAGGGCACTGGGAGAGGGTTGTGACATAGGAGGGGATAAGCTATAAAGCTCGGCCTTCTGTTACAGACCGGGTTGGGAAGTGTGCAACTTACAAAAACAGGCTGATCGTGCTTGGGACAGACCGAAATGCAAAGTCAAGTTGATTTGGGACTTTTTCCTATCCAGAGGCGAATCCCATGCAGTTGCGCTTCACTAAAACCCATGCACTCGCTCTGTCAAAAAGCTCTCTGCCGAATTCCGACCATTTTATTCCCGACTTTGTTCCTCATCTGCATGTTTCAGTGAAGTCAAGGTATTTCAAATAGGATTTCAATCAGAGAAGAAGAGGAGACGAAATAACCTTGGGAAAAGCAGTAAAAAGACGGTAGTGAAGACGGGACAGCAATTTATCGGTCCACTTGACTCCAGTCACTCCACTTCGCTGGAACCTGCCCTCTCCGTACCCTGCCCTTTTCTCCTCTCGCTTCCAGCTCCTGCCTGTCTTCTTCTTTGTATGGCTTCTCATTTTTTCCGTCTATGTATGTATCGATCTATGTATCGATCTATCTATCTATCTATCTATCTATCTATCAATCTATCTATCTATCTATCTATCTATCTATCTATCTATCTATCTATCTATCTATCTATCTATCTATCTATCTATCTATCTATCTATCTATCTATCTATCTATCTATCTATCTATCTATCTATCTATCTATCTATCTATCTATCTATCTATCTATCTATCTATCTATCTATCTATCTATCTATCTATCTATCTATCTATCTATCTATCTATCTATCTATCTATCTATCTATCTATCTATCTATCTATCTATCTATCTATCTAT